>JAODIE010019230.1:85255-103315 GCA_027575565.1 Diploeciton nevermanni
TCTAATTGCAACCAGGTTATTGCAAACGAATGTAAGTAAATGGTACTTTTTGAAATCATTTATAAGCTAAGTATTCGTAATAACGATGAGTGACTTGAGTTAACCAGCCAACTTTTACTTTTCCACCGCGCTTTTATTTATGTAGACGACATGCCAATTTACATGAATTAATTCTTCTGTAAAATCTTTGCAATTAAAAACGTATCATTTTACAAATCAATATTTTCTAAGAACTTTAAAAAGTCTCTTTGATTGTTGTATTTAGAAGCATTATAAAATTGACTTAAAAAAATTTCTACAATAAATTTAGCATTGAAATTTAGATGTAGGTTTATGACAGTAACCTAAAGAATTAAAGAACTAAAGTCTCAGAGATGTAAGTCTTCAACTGAAACTATACAGCACTATCGAATCATATAATTAACCGCTATCCAACCGAGTTTGAAGCGTGTTAACCGTGTAAACGCTCTAAACAAAATGGCACGCACAAATTGACATCATTTTATTGTGCAGTAAGAATATAATATATAATATAATGCAAAGAAAACAATTGTATTTACTCATTGTTAGAAAATAAATTGAAAATAGAACAATTTATAAATAAGCCTCTTATTAGGGAAAATGTGACGCAAACAATGTTTCGCCCGTGAAAGAGAAAGTACACGTCTTCTTTGAAAACTGCAAAACCTATAATGCTTGTCATAGTGCCAGTATCTTCTTCATTTCTTGCATTACAGAATAGAAAGTCGCATAAACATGTGACTATTTTGTGTTTTTTTTTTTTTTTAGAAAATGATAATTTAAGTCAATTTACTTAATTTTTTAATTGACTGTATTAACGGTATTACATTTTTATTGCAGTTTTTGCTTACACTTGCGTGCTTTTCCTGTTCTGAGCTAATTGGCGCCTCGCCAATACCGCTACCGACACGAAGAGCATTCGACACATCTAACAACGCAAACAATGTGAACTTGAACAGACTCACCGAACTACAACACCTTCAAGATGTCGATGCTACTATTAAAGAAGTAGAAGAATTGCTTAAATCTGATCTTACTTTACCAAGGCTTACTAGGGGTGAAATACTAGATATTATTGAGAATTTGACCAGGTCAGATGTGCAAAAAGAAGTTGCACGTGATCCTAAAGCAATAATGGTGGTGTTACCTTATTCAGCTGATAGTGTTCAAAATGGGGACGTTCAAGCTCTTTATACAAAGCCACCAATGACACATTTTGTAGATGATAGAACAAATGAAGATAAACTTTTGTCTAAACCAGAAATTCCTCAAAAGAGGAGAGGACCAACGAAAAAACCTTTTCAGGCTAATTATGACAATAACCAAGGAGTAAAAATTGCTAAAGTTCCTTCTTTTGTTGATTCTGTTAATGACAGCAGTAAAGTTATGAGTTTTTCGGAGCATTTTCAACAGCAACAAACTGATGTAACTGAGAAGACTAGAACTACAACTGAAAATCCGTTTACTAGATTTATTAATAAAAGAAGAAAAACAACTAAATTACCGGGTAACCATAAACAAGAGTCCCAGGATGTGTTTTTTTCGACCACAACTACTACTACTACAACAACAACGGAGGCTTCAAGGACTACTCAAAGAAGTAAGGTCAATAGAAAACCAACATTGACTTCTACAATAACCACTGCCAAATCTACCGCCTTGGTGCCAAATCAAGGAATCAATCTAATGGATCCACCTGCCTCCCATCATGTTCTTCTCAGAACAACGACTACATTCTTACCTTCAACAAAGATTCCATCTCGTCTTTCAACAACTCAACCTACAATACCTGCTATTTTTCAAAAACCAATAATAGTAGACGATGTCCAAATCCCAGATGATTTTAAAGATGTCCTCAAGAGTTTAGATATTTTAATCAAACAAGCACCTACTGAACGTGCACCAACTGTTAATGTTCAGAATACCCAAACCGATCAGCTTTCAGATGAAGATAAACTTAAACTTCTCTTTGCTTCACTCGGTGGATCTACTACAACCACTTCAACTTCAACCACAACTGCTGAACCTGATGTAATGCAGGTTGCTAACAATCTTACGCCTGAAATGAAGGATTTGTTAATGACTTTTGGACTTATTCCTGACCCCAACAAAGATAAGACAACTACTCCTAAAGTAGAGATGTTTATGGAACCCAGTTCTGTGATTGATCCAGATTCGTACAGTAGCTTTAAACCATTGCCTGCTGCTTCAAATAATAATCCTAATGAAGACATGGAAGATTTTCTAGCTACATTTGGTTTAGTTGATACAAATAAACCAGCTGCTAGTGGCAACAGAGAACAGAAAGCTATATTAATGTCCAGGCCACAAAATAAATTGAAACCAACTATTCCAAATATGGATATGATTCCTGATGAATTTAAGGATATCATTGCTGATATTAAAATCCCAGTTAAAATTAATCTAGAGAACCCAGCAAGTGACAGTCAAATTAAAAGTAACAAGGAGAAAGATAAGCAACCAGAAAAAGAGTACGCTACAAAGAAACCAGATCATGTTTTCAAACCTACTGAGTCTGGAACTGAGTACGTCACTGAAGATGAAATTAATAGATTAAACCAACTCATGAATCTTATTAAACAGTTTGAGAACCTAAACGGAACTGCAAGTGAAGAGGATTTGAAGCATATTGACCTAGAAAATCTTAAGGACTTGGTTAACTCTTTTAATGTTCCACTGGACCAACAAGATGGTCCCAATCCTTTGGATTATGATGTATCACCTCAGAAGAATGAATTTAAAAGACAAACTTCTACAACGGAGAAATCAGCAAGGCCCATTAACCCATCATTAGCTTTACTAGAAGAGTCATTTGGAAGTCCAGCAGCGTTATCTACATCTTCAGATTCTGTTTCCGAAACCGTACAAATTGAAACAACAACGACTGAAGCTCCAAAAAGAACAGGCTTTTATTATCTTTTAGATTGGAATTCATTTTTTGACATTGACAATCAGAAAGGAAAGCGGGTGAATTTAAGGTTTCAACCGAAAGCGGGAGATCCCAAAAGGTTCTTCTCTGTGAATGTTCCATAAATTGAAATTTTAAAGTAATAATTTAAGTTTTTTTACTTAAATGTGGGCTCATTGTTTAGATATGAGATAATATTGGTTATGGTACTGTCTCAATTGAAACTGTTTAGATTGACAATTGCTCAAGATATTTATTTCTATTATTGCACATATTTGAAAATGTAAATAAAACATGCTAGTGCGCATGAATCCGAAACTTATCTCTTCTAGTCCTTTTTATATCTGATTCGACTTTGTACCACATTTATTTCGATGGTGCACGTTGTTCAGCGTCGACTTGAATTAAAATGTTCTAGTATTACTTAGAGAGGAACAATTAATCATGTGTCGTAATTATTTATTATCATTACTTTTCTACTCATTTATGGGAGTTTCTATTCAGAAAAATGTTTGGTATCCTTATCAATTTGGGAGCGGGCATGGAAATCGGCAAGGTAAGCATTTAAAATTAGAAAGACAAAATAAATATTAATAACAGATTTGTGTAGAATTATTCATTAGTAAGTTGGATGCTGTGGACAGCTTTAAAACACAAGAAAATGTGTTGGAATGGCGGAGTTTGTCGTTGAAAAACAGAAGCATTGTGTTGGGTCTTACTGAGAATGGCGTGACAATTTTACACGTTGAGAAAAATGGCGAAGGTCTAGTTACGAATGAGACACATATCCGTAAGCAGTGATATATTCTCACACTATTCTCTATTCTCACTCACTAATAATAGATTCTCTTCTAAATTCTACTTTATGGAAACCTGTTGTAGCTCATTGGTTACTTGATTTATTAAAGAGTTCTGTCAGTTTTTTCATAACATACTGGTCATTAACCACTTATTTTAATCTAAGTTGTTCATAATGTTTGCAGCTATGAATGCAAGCGTTTTTGATGCCGCCATCTTCAAATATTGGAAGAAAGACACCGCGAAAAGTAAAATTATCATCGTTGTTGCTGTTGACGCACAACATGCAAATAGCTCTGTTGATTTGCTTTGGTTTCGCTTGAATTATAAACATCAACTTGTAAGTACTCACTTACTTTATTAGGTAGCAATTTTGAATTTTCTCTCTAGATTAAAATTTGGAAATGGTCTCTACGTAAAAAAATAATTCATCTGAATATCTTCAAACTGGTAGATGATGACAATTACAATATTTTAATTAGCAATGAGCGATACGAGAATTACACAACAACTGATTGGTACCAGTTTCATTTGGGTTCACAAAATGACTTTTGGTAACTACATCATAACAACAATTAGTGCGATCGAATAAATTAAAATTATTTCGTTTCCTAAAGGTTAAAGCAAGCTATTCGTTTGGACGTACCAACAAATTCAACTGCTATCTCTTCTCATAGATCAAAAACTTATCTTTCTATTCCACAAAAAGATAAACTGCGAATCTTCTCTCTAGAAGACCAGCACACTCACTTTATCAACTGTTATAACTTCTCAGTAGGCTATGTTTCCTTTGTTACCAGTTTCAAAGTTGCTTTTCAATCTTACGTTGCAATTGATGGACATTCTGCTGGAATTTACAAATTTACCACTAAACCGAGTGCGAGAAATGGATACTTAATTAAACAAAATGTAGAGAATGCTAATTTACATGGAATAAACTACTGGCTAGCAATTCCAATCAGTACGTACAGAGATGAAGAAGTCTTGATTGCTGAAAGATTAATAGATTTTAATACGCATAAAACAACAAGTATACAAGTCATTATTCACCATGGAGGACGTTTTGTTTTACACGAAGAAAGTGTTTGTGATTACTACGGAGAGGTTTCGAATGGTTTCAATTGTTTGGCTGAAGAGGATAAGAATATGAAAGGAATTAAAGGATCTGCTTTTATCACTGTTAATGATACGTTAGGTGTTTTAGTGCCAAGGCATCAGAAGCAATCTGGTTTGTTTACTATTACAACTGAAATGAGAGAGTTGAAGAGTCCACTAGAGGAGAAAATGAATGCGTTCGAAGAGAAGAAGAAAGAAATTGAAGAGAAAATAAAACTGCTTAGCAAAAAAGTTAATTCAAGAAAAACTGAAAAAACAAATTTAGTAAAAAATAATTTTCCAAAAAAGAAAGTCCTTACTGATGAAGCCAAAGATCAAGCTTCGTCACAGTCACAAGCTGCAACCAGAGATGAAATCTTAGCTCAATCATCTCCTATTATTGATCTGAATATGGATGAAATCACTAGGAGGGTTTCTGCACTTCAGGAAAACATTAACAAGATGATGGAAGATCTTTCTAAAAGGAAAACATTTAATTCTAGTCAAACCCAATATGAGACTTTGGTGTTGAATGGTTTGGTTGAGGTACAAGGACCTAGTAATATCAAAACGGTGACTACCCAGTCCTTTAATGGCGCAACAACTGAGAAGATTACATTTGACATTTATCAGTAAGTTAGCAACTGTTACAGTTACTTCTATTAAGACAACAAACTAATTATGTTTTTATAGTGTTCAAAATGATCAACCCCTTCAAGGACATAAAGATTTCATCAATCTACGCACTGATGCAATTGAATTCAGCACTATCAATGGAATACCATTCGACGACTTGAAATTCAAGAGTGATCCATTAGTTTTCGAAAATGATATTTTCTTGGATGGAGAATTGATTGTTGACGGAAATGTAGAAAGCAACAAGATTGATAATTTGAATCTTGCAGAAGAGATTATCTACTTACCAAACAACAACTTTACTGGTATAATAAACAACACTTTTATGTTTTAATTAATTTGATATTGTATTTCTTCAAGATTCCTTTATGTTTGAGTCTTTAAACATCCGCCAAGTTTTGGACACAGATAGAGTGAACAAATTTGCTGTCCATCATAATTATCAAGATGCATTTGTTGACAATAATCCATCATTGGAAAATATAGAATTGGAAAGTTTATTTATTCCTGGAAATCTTAGTGTAATTACTATTAATGGAGAAAACTTCAATGAGACTTTAAAGAATCTTTGTATGAAAAATGACATTACATTTGTACCTAATACAACTCGAATTGATGGAGTAAGTTGAAGGGGTAACTAAAATTAAAAAATATATACATGAAATATTTGTTTTAGAATGTTTTCATTCAAAATGAAGCATTTACTATAGAACTAAATGGATTACGCTTTCCTCAGGATTATGTTTTGAGTAATTCCAATTCATTTGCTCATATTACAGGTAAATTGAAATTTGATAACAACCTGCAAAAAACTGATTTACTGTTTTGATTTTTTAGCTGAGAAAATATTTGCAAATAAGGTAATTATAGGAGAATTAACAACAGAAGGCAAAGTGAACGGTATCCTCCCACAAGATGTTGTCACTCTTTCAAAGCCTCAGGAAATATCTGGAAAACTCTCCTTTGCAAATTTAGATGTCACCAATGAACTACAGGTAATTCTAAGTCTAATTCATCTTAATTTGAAAGTAACTTTGAATGCTTTTTCTTAGTTAAATGGAAGTATTGTTGGTTTTCTTCCTGAAAATCAAATAAGATCAAAACCATCTCTACAAGATTCTAATCAAATAAGCAGCAATTGCAACTTTAAAATTCTAGAAGTAACTGGTCAAGTAATCATAGACGATCAATTTAACAACACCAATCTTAAGGAACGCCTTGCTGATGTTGTCTACAAAAATGAAGAATCCACTCTCATAAAGTCAGTCAAACAATTTCCTTATGGATTGACTGTGATGCAAGATCTGCAGCTGGCATCTAAAGCAATCAACAACATTGAAATCAATAAATTAGTTCATAAGGATACCTCCGAAGTGCTCAACTTTAACCAGTTAGACGGAGACGTCACTTTTGAGAACTTGGTTCTTACTGGGACATTCAACGGAGTGGATGTTGTGAAACTGGATCAGGAGACTGTCAAACTCACAGGAGAGCAGTTTATTTCATCTGAGATTATTTTTGAAGACGAGTTGACTGTGGACGCTTTAGATGTTAAGAAAGTTTTGAACGACGTCCCTCTTGAACAGTACTTATACTCTAACGGGAAGATGTTTATGGATACATTAAATATTGATGAATTAACTGTAGAGAATCTAATTGTGCAAGAAGATGTTATTGCTCATGAAGATAATTTGAAAGATTTTAATAAGCGTCGTTTTAGCCTCAGTAGAGAACAAAATATTTCAGTCCCGTTCTCTTTAAGTGGATCAAGAATACCAAATTTAAGTGTTAAATTTATCAATGAACATCATTTTCGAGATCTTTTTGACCTTGATATCTACGCTAATAAAATAATGGATCTCATTATGAGTGGTCAGGTGGCAATCAAAGAATTAACTGTGGATGATACACTTTCAATCAACACTCTTAATGGTAAATCAATGGAAGATATCATGAAACTATGTTTGAGTACCAAGAAAGGAGAGAGGGAATTAGAAGTCAGTTTTGAAGATGTCAGATTTGGTGAGCTAATTGTTGAGAAATTCAACAACATCGATTTTGATGCATTTAGGAAGAATTTAGTCTTCAAAGACGAAACTAATGTGAAAATTAAAGGACTTAAAGTGTATTTTAACGGATTTGAGGTTAAGAATTTCATACAGACATCATATATAAACGATATTTCTATCTATGACATTTTGCGTAAAAATGAAAGGCAGGAAATTGCTTCGCCGTTGTTGATTGTAGGTCATGTTAAGCTCGAAGATGATTGCCAATTGCATGGAACGCTCAATCGAGTTCCGATTGATAACATCACCAACGCCTTCCGAGTGATAGATGACAACACGTATGAAATTCAGGGTGATGTTCTATTCTCCCAGGGACCAATTATAGAAGATCTTCGAATAAAGTCCATAAATAGAATTGATATGAAAGAATTCTTCAGTAATTTGATTTATTTGAATAGTGATACTGTGCCGAGGCTTAAAAATATCACATTTGCTCATAATGTTCACATTAGTGGTAATTTGAATGCAAACGAAGTCGATGGCGTTGATTTGCATACTTTTAAAGATGATGTTGTTATTGTTACACAAGATGGTGTCATGTCTGCTCCAGTTACATTCGGGAATGATGTTTTTGTTCAGGAAAGTGTTCAAGTTGAGACTGATTTGTTCACAAATAATATCAGAGGAGTTAATCCTGAAGATTGGATGTCAAAAGGTATTTTCATCAACAAAGGAAGAATTACTCAACATTTAAACTTTGACAGTACTACAATTGAAAGTGATGTAACAGCTGAATTCTTAAACAATATTAATCTAACTTCATTGATTCTTCTTAAATCAGATTTTAATATTAATACAAAGTTGACGTTCAATGAAATGTCTTCAATTAAAGATATCAAAGTCAAAAATCTGGTTAATTCTAAAAGTCTTCCAGATGAATACAAAAACACAGCAATGTCTAACAAAATTCAACAAATTAATGACATTGTCATCTTTAATGGCAATGTGGTTGTCAGAGAAAAGCTAGATATTTATGGTTTAGTCAACAATAAACACCTAGATAAGATTGTAACAACTGATGATGATCAACTTCTGGAAGCAACTTATCGCTTCATGGAAAGAACTATGATTAATAATGATATTACAATTACAAATTTTGTAAATTCTATCAATATTACAAATTGGCACCAGAATGGTATCAAGAAATCTTGCCAGGAACCACAACTTGTGTCCAATTTATGGGAATCAGCTTCAAATATTACTTTTGGGAAAGACGTTACTGGATTTGGTTACATTAACGGAATTGATATTCATAAGATGGCTTTGGATGTCGAAAGTCGCAGAGCTTTTAAATATACTGTTGAGAGAGATCTAGTTAATAACTATCAGAAAATATGCGTTGATATCAACTCGGTTATTGCATCAGCCAAGAAACAGATATTCACGTTTAAATATCTTGATTACAAACAAATTATTGAATTACCAGGAAAGATAGAGTATGTTCATCAATTTGATCATGACAATAATAGTTACCTCTTTGTTAAAGACAGAGGATGTACAGCAAAATTATTTATTTGGATGGGAGAGTTCTTTACAATGGTCCAGGAATTTGAAACTGGTACTATTGCACAGGTTGTTACTGTAAAGAATAATGGAAAAATGTACCTGATAACACGTGATTTGAAGAGTGATCATGTCGGAAATAAAACTACGCATTCTAAATTAACAAAAATCCAAGAGTGTAATATTGATGGAAGCAATATTTGGAAGTTTGATGAAGACAAATTGGTACTTATTCAGAAAATCAACGATCAAACTTTATTGCAAGAGTCCAAGATTCCTGGAACATTCTACGCCATTGAAAATGAAGATGTCTTGGAGTATAGAATATCCTCTTTAGATGAGAATTTTTACGGTGTTCAGAAGTGGACTGTACCAACTAAAAACGCAGCATTTTTAGAAGCAGGCCTTAAGACAGGATTATCTATTAGAAATGGACACCATTTATTCAAACTGAATCGCCAAGAAATCTCTCTTGATTTAGACACTAAAGAGGTAGCAGTTGGTACTTTCACAACAATACAAAATTTGTATATTCCTGGAAGAAACACGGAAATGATAATGATGAATGTTGGATATCTAGGGTGGAAAACAATGATGGCTGTTGCAACCAGGGAAGAAACAAGTGTCATGGGTAAATTAGATTTTATTAAGATTTATGAAGATCCAATGAGTGGAAAAGTATTCCACAAAGTTCCAACATTTAGACCATCATCAATTCTGTCTCTTGAATTTGGTAATAATGGAGAAACTCTTCTGATTTTCTTGGAAAATAAAGAATTATTGCAAATCTATGAATACAAAGGAGTTGAAGGCTTTAAATTCAGAGCTAAAGCAAACGTTGAAGCTGAGAAACTGATAAAGATAAATTTACCGTGTGGAAGTGAACGAAAAAGACGTTCATTTATTGGTCTGGTGAATAAAAATCATTTGGCACTTTTGGAAGCAGTTATGGATGGAGATCAATTGCACGTTGATGAATTAACGTGTGAACTCTCTTAAGTTAACTAAATTTACTTGTTATATATTTGTTGATTGTATTGTTTTATGTTTTACTTTTTAAATTAAGAAGTGTATCGTTGTATGTGGATTAATTTCAGTATAAAGAAGTTTTTAGCTGAAGAGTTGTGTTAGACGTTCATGGTGGTGGAGGTCGCAGGTGATATTGTTGATTGTTGTGATATTTATTTAATTTTTATTATACTCTCACATGTATTACAGAAATTATTTTTTATAGTTTGCTCAAACCTAGTTTGCAGTTGTCTAGTTTACCTTTGCATTTGCACACATTTTGAATACTTTTAAAATTTACTTCACATATTCAACATATTTATGTTCACATAATTCAACACCACATACCTCACAACATTATTTATCGACATTAGTGATCACTTCTAAGTCAATTACTCCTAACTATATAAAATTTCATTCGAGACAGGCGATGCCCTTAATAAATGTGCACAGTATTCAGAAATACTTTGATTCAAAGAAAATAACGTAAAACAATACCTTTTTGCAATGCTCTTTATTCGATTTAATTGAATAACAAATCAAGGTAAGTTTTATTCAATCATTAATTATAGCTTTATAGGCTTGAATTACCTCTTCCTTTGGCTTATTTTTCTGCTCAAAAACAATGTTAAATAACCTATTCATTTCTTCAGGAGTAAATCCAAAGTTATGTTCTATTCCAAGTTTTCTTGGAACATCAATAAACGCAGTTTGGCATTCTTCCTCTTTCTTGTATTCTTCGGTAACAGAAACATAAAATATCATAGCACCCCATCCAGCAGGGTAGATATTATTATATTGACTTAACACCTTATTTACAATATGAATTATTGCTATATTAGGTCTTTGCAATCCATAATTGTAATAAGTTTTATTCTTATAAGAAGACCATTTTGTATAATCAGTTGTGCTACCATAGTCATAAATAATTCTGGTTATTTTTTTATATCCGGCTTGGCTTGTATTAATATTAGAATCAATAACTTTATCAGTAAGTATTGATGCATATTTAAGCAATTTTGTAGCAACAGAAAAATCTCCCTTGAGGACTTTAGATAAATCGAAAGTTTGGTTTTCATTGATAGCGTAGCTTAGGTCGGTGTTTGGACTAAAAATTGCTACAAATCCACTGCTTGTATCCAAGTTGAAAATGGTTCTTCTGGTACCGTTAAAAATAAGAGCATATGATAGTTTAGTATTTAATACAATGAATGAATTGGATTTTGTTGCGTAGATGTAGACTATATTTGATTGGTTTAGTTGAACTGCGAAACCGTCATCAAAGCGGGCCATTTGTTTCGGTGTGGGACATTTTGAAGATGCTGCATTGCTTTCTGAATTAAATGTATTAAAAATAATGATTAAATAAATAGTTTATGTATAAATATGATAAAGATAGATATGATACTGATGGTCACTTACTTTTAGTTTGGACCTGAAAAGATCCCACTAAATAGAGAAACAAAATATAGACAATAAACTTCATAGTTCAGTTGATACAAGTGTGTGCTTAGGTTTAAACCGTTTAAGTACGTTTTTGTAGTAAATTAAGAAATAGTTTTAAATTTTTAACATTGTTGCAGATAAAACAACATTCACATTCTACTTAAAAACTAGACATTCTCATACCTAAAACATATTTTCTTACATTGTTTAAGTTGATATCTTCATCGTAAACATTCCAAGATTCTAAATTATATTTAATGTATTGTTGAGTGTGGTTACAAAATTTTTAATATTCATGTTGATGAAACTTCACTATAAAATTTACTATTAATTCGGTATATCCTGAATATTTTTTAGATATACTGAATGGCAACATGCCGAAAACGTTTTATAAAACAATAGTGTTATAATAAAATTTCAATAACATAAATTATATCTAACATAAACAGTTAATATTTCATATTATAAAGATTAATAATAAATAATAGATGAATGTAAATTATTTATACCTTTGACTAAGAGTGAAAACAATCTCAACATGATAAGAAATTCTTCTTCTAATTAAACCATAAAATTGTCTACTCTCTTCAGGAAAAATACAGCATTATCATTCTATAAGAATGATAGGCATGGTTAACGTTATTGATGATATCTAAGAAGTCAGAAAAGAAATCACAAACTCTGATATAATATGCAAAGCCTAACTTAGTTGATCTTAATTCAAAAATAAAAATATGTCGCAACTTTAGTTCTTGAAAAAACATATAGAATTAATTACACCGATATGGCATTAACTACATTCAATCAAGTATAATTTTTTTAAGAAAACGGGTCTTTCACAATGTTTGAATCGTCGATCGTTTTTTTTTTAAATTTCGATTTTAGTGTTTGACTGAATTTTGGTTGCGATTTGATATATTGTCCCATAATTTTCGTAATTATTGTTAGATCATTGAGCTATCTTCAATAACTATTTGTGAATAGATACTGAAGAAATAAAATAGAAATAAGAGAAATGAAATAAAAGTATGTTCACGTAATTACGTATGAGTTACCCAATACCATAATAGTATTCCGATTTACTCATTTTTCCGATAATAAATTAAATGAAAACATGCATGTGGAGTGCGCGCAGTAAAAATCTAAAATACGATAGGAGTATCGTATCGTATCGCAGTCGCAAAAATTTCGACTAAAGAAATTCTACCTCAAAAACCAAATACGTCAAGAAAATTGGCATACTAGTGTCATATTGGGCAACTCATACCTAATCTACTGAACATACTTTTATTTCATTCCAAATATATATTTATTTGAAATTTCCGTTCATATCAGGGTCTGCACTTTTTCACAAAAATTCACTTTGAGAATTTATAACTTTGAAACTATTAGATATAAACAAATTACGTTTTCACATACGTTTTCTCGGTGTCATTCACGAATTGTTATTAAAGATAGCTAAATTATCTAACAATAGTTACGGAGGTTATGAGGCAATATATCACATCGCCACCAAAATTCGATCAAACACTAAAATCAAAATTAAAAAAAAAAAAAAAAACACGATCGAGAATTCGAAAATTTTGAATAACCTGTTTTCATAGAAAATCATGATTGATGGAATGCGGTTAATGCCATCCGATCGGAAATTTGCTGTTCCACAATGTTATTATCAGTTAATACTATAACTATTTATTTATGAAGTAATTTAATCTCATTTCTCTTATATTTCAACCGATAAAACTTAATAATTTCCTCGTCGACTTCCTCATCTCCCGTCAGTGGAATTGACTTAAGATACGCGACAAATTCAGCACTATCGTCAGGTTGTACATATTGATAACAAGATGGCTGCGAAGACTTCTTCTCTTTTCCAATCTTAACCTCCTCACGTTTATGGTTGATACAATCTGCACTTTTACACTGCACAAGAGACAAATTTAGATTATTCCTGGGAGGAGATTTTAAATGATTTTTTACTGTTCTTGGTGATCTGGATCGTCTTGTTTCTTGACATTTGGGATATTCTAAGATCACTTCTGATAAGTGAACATTATCTTTGCTCTTCAATGTTGGACCTATTTGCAAGGACCCAACAAAAGAACTACTTTTATAAGGATTTTCTTCTATTTTCTTAATTAAATTTGATTTTACATGAAGAGCATGTTCCTGTGGTATATTTAAAAAGTTCCTTGAGCGATCAAGCTGAACACCAGTTCCTTTCCTCAAAATTAAATTCTCAGTTGACATGGAATTTAAATTTGAAATGATTGATTTTGGCGTAGAATCATTTAATGGTGAAGTAATATTTTCATCTTTCTTTTGTGGAACGGGATCAAGACAGCTATTTTTGCTAGAATACGTTTTAGACACTAAGCATTTTTCATCTTCTATACTTTTGTCAAAACTAAAACTGATTGCTTCATCCGTTGAACCTACTGTTTTGTTGTTACCTTTAGCTTGTCGAGTAGAGTCTAAGAAACACCATAATTTATAGTCTTCCATTATTTTGCTTTTAATGCTGTTCATATTTGACTTTAGATCTTCAATTTCCTCCCTGATCTTATGCATTTTATGTAGTTGTTCTCGATAGAAGTTCCTATCTAGGGCTAATTTTAATCTAACATCAGCATTAAGATTATTTTTGTCTTCTACGTCTTTAACAGAAGCAATTTGCTTTTGTTTAGTGGATAAGGTTTGAGCTATTTTTACAGCTTCATTGTATTTCAGTTTAACTTGATTTACGCAATCATCAAAGGTTGGTTTGTGCTTGCTGTTGTTGAGGAATTGCTGGAATTCATTTTTCTCCATCGTGTTCATCTGCAGAGAATTCGTAAAAGAATCACTGCTCATTGGAGAAAATAAAGTTGTAGGGTCAACACGTTGAGTGTAGAAATTCATTAAAATACCTAAAATAATGATTGAAAATATTTACAAAATAGAGAATGAGAATAGCGGAGAAATAAAATACCAATTTCTTCATCTTTTTGTTCAATAATCTGCTTGTATTTCTTCTCCATCTTTTCAAAGTTCTTTGTAGGACTTCTTCTTAGTACCAATGTATTCCTTGAGTTTAACATTTCTAATTGATTGGTAACCTTTATCAATTTATCTCTCATGAATTCCAGGTAGTATTTCACGTTGCTAATATCATTTAATTTAACTAAATCTTCTTTTCCTAGTAGATATTGTTTGACAGCAGTTTTACACTCATTTTCTTCATCCCTAGACAGTTTTTTATTCTAAAATTTAGTTAAGTTTCTAATTATTTTACTTCTTTATTCTTTTTTTTTTTTTTTTTTTTTTTTTTAAGAAACTTACAACATCTTCTTTTTCATGCATTTGTCTTTTCAGTCTCTTTAGTTCGTTCCTTAAATAATGAATTTCCTTCTCGGGAGTAGGCACATAATTAATATTAGCTTGCAGTGTAATTAAACACACTCTCTGGGCGAATTTACAAGTACTGATGCTCTCGTCCACGTTCAAATGCAACATGCTCAGAGTGGCCAACATGGCGGTCAAACAATTCCCACCCAGGGAGTCACGCAAGATGAATGTCATCATGCTATTCCTGTATGGAACATGATGCGTACCTTTTGCTGAAAGCGCTTGGATTACACGTTCCAGGTAGTGAAGGGATAGGTTGATGTGACGGGCTTCGTTAAGGGTCATTCCACGAAGGTTCATTCGATGTAAGCGCTCAGAGCTAATTTTAAATTGAAATTTTAGATGTTGGAGCTTTTGAGAAGATTTAACGTTAGTTCAAGGTGGAATTAATTATTACCCTGCTAAATCAACTAGATTTAGTTTCGATCTTGTTATGTGACCGGTCATATTGCACTTGGAAATAACGTGGACAGTGAACACGCAGTGCGATCTAGATGAGTAATCATTGAGGGGGGTTTCGGCGATCGTCCTGCAAATTGTGTAAATAGACAACACCACATTAAAAATGTAAAGACTGTTTGAGGGTTGATACAGACAGTAAAGGTTTAAGAAAAGGTCGGTGAGAGATTTTTACCGCAATTTCGGCAACTTTCTCTGTCAAGTTCAACAAACTTTGCGGACATTTACCACATTGCCCTCTGCGGTGTGCAGAGAATCAATACACAAGTACTAAGATGTTAAAGGTGACTTTGATGTCTGCTTACCTGTTATTGTCACCCGAGTAAAGCAGCCGCATGGCTTCTTTCTCGGTGTTTACTTCTTTCAGACACAAATTCTTAAAGTGAGCTTCGCCTTTTTCATCTTCCAGTACAATGACCCGCCTGCAAGTAACCCCTCAAAACAATCAATTGAAAACTAATGTTAAGAGACAATCGTGTTCAGTACAGTCTACCACCATAGTGTTCAATCCAAAAGGAGCAAAAATCGATTGGGTTTAAGTAGCAAGAGTTTCTCACAAGGAGAAATATCAATAAAGCAATGTAATCTGAAAAAAATTGAGGGTGAAATAGGAAAAACTTACGGTAATTCCTCCAGACACGTAAAATTCTGCTTGGGGTTGAGGAGATCATAGGCATTTTCATTGTAAATCTCCAAATAAGAGATAAAAAACATATAGTTACTCATGTTCTGAAAATAAGCTGTTCTTTTACGTTGTCAACGTTTCCGAAAAGGACTTACATCAGTCACCACTTGAAATAAATATTCAATCGTCCTTGGAATAAGTCCTCGATCATCATATCTGTATTGTGATCCGGTTAGGGTATAGGTTTTACCGCTGCCTGTTGCACCATAAGCAAAAATCGTTGCATTAATTCCAGAAAAAACGCTAACACATAAATATACTTCATTACTACTTTAAATAGCTAACAACAAACTAAAAATAGAATACTCTTGGATGATTGGCTTTGCAATAACATTAAAAATATCCTCTTGGGTTGAATTCGACTGGAATACTTTATTAAATCTGAAAGCACGTCGTTTTCGCTTGAAACTAGAACCACCATGATAGATTTTCATAATATCGTAACCATTTTCATCTGGTACAACTTCATACTAAAGGAGGATCACCAATAATGTAGATTATTGAAATGTAGATTGCTGAATAGAAAATATAATTACACGTGATTTATGTCCATTGCTTTCTTTTTTAATTCTGGCATAAACTCGAATATGATTGTTAACCATGTTTGGGTTCTTGAATTGAGTAAAAACATCAAGTAACGTCACTTGTAAACATACAACTTGTCAATTATTACTATTGACATATATAAATTTTCTCTCTAAATAGATAATGAATTTTAATCATGAGTTTTTCTTTATCAAAAGAATAGAAACATTGATTTTGCCTGAAATAAAATGTAATGTAAATTTTCTCGTAATTTACATTAATTTCGATGAGATAAAATCTACGTTAAAAGACAAGGACGTCAAACTCTTGACAATTTTTCTCGATTTGACATTTTTGAAACTAGAAGTTAGTTAGAATATTTTAATGAATTACACTCATTTGCAGCTAAGAAACAAATTTAATGTTGAACCAATATAGATAAACATGATAACATTTTAATTCATTACTGTAATTATGTACATACTACAATAATTTCCATGTTGTCTGGCGCATTGTCTACGCATGGCGACGCTCACTCCCTCACAGGTCGGAAAAATCAATGCGGAAATTGCTGCGCAGGATCAGAACGCGGTCCTGCGCTTCAACACCGTCCTTTCGTTCATCTACAACGCGCACTCCCAAAATTTTAGTTATCACCTATAAATCATTCAAATAACATCAATTTACTCTATAAAACAAACCAAACAAAAAATTTGTTGCTAGAAATGTCAAAGTAGTGGAGGCACAAAGTTTCCGCTTTCCTTGTCCGGGAAAACCCAACCGCTCAGTATTCCCAAACAGAGCAATCACTCGTTAGTTCGATTTCATCTCTTACGAGAACTAAACCAATCATCTCCGTAAAATCATCATTATAAATTATGCTCTTATAATACCGACTACTTACATACAATCAAATATATTAGCACAATAAACAAACGACAAATCTAACTTAAAGGTTGTAAGTTATCGGTAGTCGTCATTTGGAAGAATTTTGCTTAATAAACATTGATGCAAACTTGACCAAGTGCAATTAAAGTGTAAATGTGCATCAGCAAGCGACTTTTCAATCATTTCATGGCATTTACGAGCGTTTGGATTTACGTCGGAGTCCAATAAAATGTAAGTCTAGTTTGCTTATTAGATGCGATAGAAATCTACTATTAAAACAGAAAATTAGATTCATTACTATTGGAGTAATTGAATACTCCTACAGACTTGACTTCTGTTGTGATCTTTTCAAAATGGTAGGCAATGCGTTATAAGGCAGCTGAAGTTTGTCTACAGTAATGACATTGACAGAGTTATTTAAAGAAGATAAATAAACTTGTGCTGATGACATTCATTTGAGGCTTTTAGAATAGTTTAATGTAACTAAATGGATTGTTATTTTATAATTTTACAGATGTGTTTTGTTAATTGTAAATTGTTACATTAAAGAATGCTAAAGAGAAATTGTCTTTTGTTGCAATTTGTAATCTAAATTTTAAAGAGATAAATTT
>JAODIE010019341.1:0-85915 GCA_027575565.1 Diploeciton nevermanni
AACTATTAAAGATAAACAAATCACGTTTTCACACATTTCTTCGGTATTTATTCACAAATTGTTATTGGAGACAACTAAATGATCTAACAATAATTACGGAAGTAATGGGACAATATATCAAATTGCAACCAAAATTCGGCCAAACACTAAAATCAAAATTAAAAAAAAAAAAAAAACGATAGAAGATTGAAAAATTTTGAAAACCCCGTTTTCTTAGAAAATTGTGATTGATCTAATGCAGTTAGGAATTTATTTCTATTTTACAGCAAATATAATTTAGTGACTTAAGTCAGTTTTAACCATTAAACATACCTATCTATGAACGACAAGATAACTTTCTCTCAATACTTAATGTCTTGCGCTTATCATCTATACCCATTATGATATCCATTTACATCGTATTTATTGCTCATTAATATCATTAACAGTTTCTTCATAGGACATCTGCGTCTCAAGCGTCAAGCATCAAGGCTATCGGAATGAACAAATCCAAAGTAAAATGCGCAAACACAATTTGATATACTGCAGAAAATATATTCATAGCGAATTATAAATGCGCAACATTTGCATCAATCTTAAACATTCCTAAGGAACACACGCGTGCGTAGGACAACTTGTTTTTTCTCATGCGCAAAATAAAGTTGCAAATCACTTCAGTCCAGTCAGCCGGTTTGCTGGCGAATAGAAGTAATGGTTTCGTTTATTTCCTTATGATTTTACGCGTCGGCTGCTTGTTTTTATTGACATGCAAATAATAATGCGAGAGACCAGAAATCAATAAAAACTATAATGTTGTGGTTTTCATCTATTGTTTTCTAATGATTTTCTCACTTAATTCAAAAGAACTGAATGTGATACTTAAGCTAATTTGAACGCAAATCTTTAAAAATGTTAAAAACATTCTACTTGATAAACTTAAGCCTATTGTCCCGCTCCGTAGTTCAGTTGGTAGAGTTTCTGACTGCAGCAGTGACGGTGTTGGGAGTATATTCAATATAAATATATTCTAACTATAATAACTGCTAATTGTAACCCTGGTAGTTGATGCAAAAATAACAAATAACTTAAGTCTATTTTATCGTTTGATATTTATTTCATTTTAATAAAATTATTAGATATCAGTTATTCGTTAATTTTTTGCATTATATAGATAAAATTTAACTATAACGATTACTAAATATTAATTTGTAGAAGGGTTTTCATTTGTCAGCAAAAAGTTTATTTTGTATTTTGTTTGTCTTATAGGAAAAGTTGTGTGGAGGTTGTGGAAGAAAATAAGAACAAAAATTCACAACAATGAAGGTGTTAATCAAGTATAGTTTGCCTTATGTTTATTTTAACCTCTTATTCCTACTTATTATCTATGATATTACACAATTTCAATTTGTATTAAGCGTCATAAATCAATTCTAACACTTGTTCTTTGAAATTAATTTTGAAGTTTTTTCAATTAAATTAACATTAATTGACATAAGTCCGTTTACGCATTTTTTATCTAATTGTTTTCTATTGTATTTAAACTAAATTTTAACTAAATTATCAAAATGTTACATTTCTTAAACCTTATTACTTACTTGTCAACTTACATAAGTCAATCCTAGAATTTGCGCTATTGAATGCAAAATTCAATCTTTTCAAATACCGTCTTTTTATAATATTATTATTTTATGTTATGTTTAATTTATGGTTGATTTATTATTAATTTAGAATAAATAGACAAAGAAAGATCAAGAAGATAATGTATTTTGTCTAAGTCAATTTACGATTTTTCTATAATAACAATTCCCAGTCCAGACGATGGAAGACAAGATGATGACTTGAAAATTATAAACTAACATGCATCAATTGAATTGTGTTTATTATAATGCATAAAAATTGATTTTCTGATTATCTCCTTACGTTTTATGGCATCTCATTTAAATATGCAGCTATAAAAAAGCCATTTTGTTGTTGAAATGCACGTATTAAATATTTTCCACATGCATAAATGACATAACAAGTAATATCTAACATAAATCCACTCAAGTGTGAGCAATGTTTTCACTGCACTAGGCAATTAAAACATAACTAATTCGCTCATTACTCACACTCACCGCATTATTTATTTATTTATTTATTTATTTATTTATTTATTACCTTCTTCATCTTATGTTACCGAGTTACCTTCAATTAATATGTAATGATACATATGGACAATGAAAAATAGGTCACAATTGAGGTTAAGTTCAACATCTAATCAGTATATTGTCAATGTACACTTGTATATAATGGTAGACATTGCGTGATATTCATTGAAATTGTCAATGTCGCATAATAATAATATGCGTATTGCAACAATGTATAATAATTATTTATTGAGGGCCTATGTTCTTTTCTAAAAAAAGTTTCTAAAATTAGATGTGAAATGTTGCAACAATCGTAATTGGAATGATTAGTGTGATTAGACGTAAAGTAATGCGCTAATATGACTTAATTAATCAATGTCGACATCAACCTTGTGCTTTCTGTGCATTGTTGTTGACGGCACCTGCAATTGATTCCGGATATGCAATTTCGATTTAATAATAAATTGTTCCCAGGCTTTGATTGGAAAATTTTTGTTTTTAATGTCTGAGCATTAGTGACATAACTCAACATCTTCTTAATTCTCAAATCAATTTCTAGTTGCTTGATCAAACTAGTTGCAGATCTTATAAACCGTACAATAAATTGTTGAGAATGTTTACACTTAAGCCAGGTTCATCAAGCGTGCTTTATTGTGCATAAAATTTTATCGATTTTTGAAACATCGACTTAAGTCAATTTCAACAATTGTATTGCTTCTTTAGTATGAAATCAGGTGCAGGATAAAAGGATAAAATTGTAATTGTTGTGCATTAATTGTCAGTTTTGGCATTTTTTAGTTTATAGCTTACGTAAACGGTAAATGCAGATTTAATTGGTTGTTAAACTTGTTTGGCAAAAAGGTATTCTACTTATTTCTAGAAAATTATGTACGTTTTATGAATGTAGGTTTAGTCTTCTTAAATGTAGTCACTAGTAGTTTCAATTTAAGTCACTTTCTTCTAAAAACTATCACTTTCATTTAAGGAAGTAAACCAAGTGTCAACATCTAAACCAAAACGAATTCAATAAACCTGAAACAAGAACAAACAAGAAAAAGAATGAATGTAGTTACGAAAACTTACGTCAAACACGGGTAAAGCAATATTGGTTGAAAACTGTCGGAATTTCTGTTTGTTTTAGTTGATATTTTAAAAATGCTATTCAAATGAAAACTAATAATATAGTCTGGTAGAATTTATAAGAAAATATGTTGGCAAAAGTATTTTCAAATAAGCACAGAAATCTAATCAGTTAGGATTTTCGTAAAGTACAAAATGTAGTCAACCTAATTTCTATTTCTGGAAATTACCTTCCATGTATCAGCATGTTGTAATATAAATAGTATTTATTATGTACATGAAACTTAACTGTAATACCTACTTAATTTTGGCTTCTTAGTTTCGTCAGTATAACCTCAAAGGCACCGTGATATAGGCAACATGCCTTCAACGTTTTATCAAGTAAATATTAGTAAGTGTTATTATAGTTCTGTTCTATCAACATAATGAATATTAAACAATTTCTGACCACACTCAACGAACTATAAATGTTATCGTTGGTGTGTCTTTTGTTTGAAGTTTGTTTATCAGTTATCATTATTGACACATTAATAGTCATAATTTTGGAAACCTTCTACTATTTAAATTATGATGCGTTTATCTTTTAAAGTAAAATGTTTAAAGAAAGCTTGTTTTTTCTGCTCATATAATCCACTTGAATGCTGTAAATTAAGGGATGACGGATTTGCAATAAAAATTTGTTTCTTTCTTATTCTCTTGCTGCAAACAATCTTAGTTTTCTTTCTTTACGTCAACTTTTGTTTTACCTTAATTTTATTCTCTTAAAACTCTTAATATGTGTTTACAGTATAAAGACTACATTTTATGAAGTTATTAAATATTAGATAGATTAAATATTCATTATTCCAATCGCAAACAATTTGCTTATTGTCTGTACAGTAGATTTCAATTTAAGTCACTTTCTTCTAAAACTATCATTTTTACATTAAACTAGGAAACATTCAAGGAAGTAAATCAAGTGTCAAAATCTAAACCAAAACAAATTCAACAAACCTGAAACAAGAAAAAAATTTGAAATTATTATTTAATTATAAACAAATATCTGATTTAATTCAGTGATTAGTTTTTAATTAGAAGTTACAATTAGCAGACATTTCTTGTAATAAATAACCTAACCAAGGATTTATTGCAATAAATTGCTGTTGAGTACATATTGACTTAAGTCAGTTTGGTCATTAATAACTAATTTTACATAAATTGTAATAATGTATTGGACACATTAATTCAATTTGAAGTACATTAATAATTCTTAGTTCTTTTAATTGCACTAAAATGACTTAAGACAATTTTAATACTAACGAAGACAATCTCACTTGAATTATTTGTAGACATTGTAGACAATCTCAGCTATAGTCAACACACAACTATTTATTTACAACTATTTAGCTATTTGAAATTTAGCAGCAAACCAAAGTAATAATTCCACGTAAGTCCAATACGTACGGTTTGTCCTTCACGAACATTCTAAAATCCATTCGTTCGACTCGTTCGCATTGGGTTTCCGTGTGTAAAACTACAACAAAGGTTGGGTCAGGATGAAATTGTTGAAGAATTGTATCTGCGTCTACCGGGTATGTCGGCTTCTTTCCGCGTTGGCTGCAGTGGCTTTCGGAATTCACACAGAGGGCGTGCGTGTGTTGTTGCTAGTGGGATCGATAGCGAGTGCTCCGAGTGCACAACGGTGGATAAACAAATTCAGTGCGCTGCTGCGATGCGGCCGAGGGAGTCTGGTCAACGCTACTAACTTGCCAACTTGCGCATTCGCTGGATTGAAATTCAAAGTGGCTTAGGAACTTAAGTCATTGGAATTTAATTCCAGAGAAGTTACTAAATAAGAGACAAATAAGAAATAAATCTTCGTGCATTTATATTACTTGAATTGAATTGTGTTACTTTATCTGAGAGGAAACTAAGTTTTGGAAAACGCCACACCAATTGAATTTGCATCTTTTAACTACAAATTTGTAAGCTTAATCCTTTTTAGATGGAATTATTAATTCTCTTTTCGTATTGTAAATTTAAATTTAACAATTTACAAATTTCCAGCTATCAAAATGGCCTCTTTCTCCGTAAAAGAAAAGTTAGCGTTTGTCTATCAGCCCTACGTGCTATTCATCGTCTCCATCGGCTATGTCCTCGGCGAATTGGGCCACTACCTCATTGGGGTCACCTCCAAACAAATCGCCATGGACCTCCACTACGGCGACGTCATCTGCCAACTTAACAACACTGACTACCACATTCACGAATTGCCCGTGCATTGTAACACCGCCAACAATAGTGAAACGTATGTCACACAACTTCTCGCTTCAATCATGCAATTTCTTTTTTCTAGATGCCACTCTTTAAGTATCAACGACACAGCTTACTGTGATTGGAACTACAATGGTCTCGGCTTGGACTATCAAATCCTCGCTGGGCCAGCTTTCATTGCAGTCTTCACCATCGTCGGCGTAGTCATGGGTATACTCGCTGACAAATACAACCGAGTCAAGATGCTTACCATCTGCACGGTGGTCTTCTCCATTGCGATGATCCTCAGTGGGACTGTTAAGGAGTACTGGCATTTGGTCATATTAAGAATGGTCATGGCTGCTGGGGAATCTGGTTGCAACCCATTAGCGACTGGTCTTTTGTCCGATATCTTCCCCGAGGAGAAACGAGCATTGGTAATGAGTATCTTCAACTGGGGAATTTACGGCGGATATGGTATTGCTTTTCCCGTTGGCAGATACATCCCACCGTTGAATATATGGGACATGGGATGGAGGATCACGTATTACGGCAGTGGGATCATTGCGCTGATTGTAGCTATTGTCACTGGGTTGACGTTGTGGGAACCGGAGAGACAAGCTATTGGTGAGGATGCAATGGGGAAAAACGGAGAGAAAAAGAAGGTGTCCATTTGGGCGGTGATTCTTGAACCGAGGATTATCATGTTGTGTTTGGCTGCGTCAATTAGACATTGTGGTGAGAATACAATGGCCAGAATTATCAGTCTATGATGGCTAAAGTTATTAATCATTTTAGGTGGAATGTGTTTTGCCTACAACTGTGACCTCTACTATCAAACCTACTTCCCAGAGTATGATCTGGGTTGGTGGTTGTTTGCAGTGACCATTGTCATTGGTAGTATCGGAGTGGTTGCTGGTGGTGTGGTGTCCGATAAGTTTGTAGCCAAGATGGGTGTAAGGTCCAGGGTTGCTGTACTCGCATTGAGTCAGATTATTGCCACGCCTGGTGCCTTTGGAAGTGTTTTCTTTGATCCCACGTGGGCCATAATTACTTTGGGCTTATCCTACTTCTTTGGTGAGTTTATATTAAGGCTTCTTAAATTTCTTCTATTTCATGTGCCTATATTATGCCTATATCACATGAAATAAATTGCATTTTAAGTTTGTCAGGTTGATTATTTCCTTAGATATTAAAGCTGATTAATTTTTGATCTGGCTGAAAATTTTAGAACTTTCTCACCTCTTCGGAAAAACATTGAAAAGAATAAGAAATTCTCTATCCCAATAAGAATATATTTGTTTCGTAAGCATTATTAACTAATTCGTATCATCATTCAATCATGATTTTCTAAGAAAAACGATTTTTTAAAAATATTTGAATCGTTAATTGTTTTTTTTTTTTTTTTTAATATCGATTTTAGTGTTTGACCGAATTTTGATTGCTATTTGATATATTGACTCATAACTTTAGTAATTATTGTTAGATCATTTAGCTGTCTTCAATAACAATTTGTGAATAGATACCGAAGAAATGTGTGAAAACGAAATTTGTATATCTTTAATAGTTTCAAAGTTATAAGTTCGCAAAGTGAGAATTTGTGAAAAAGTGCAGACGTTGATTTGAACGCATATTCCAAACAAATATACATTTGGAATGAAATGAAAGTATGTTCACTCGATTTAGTATGAGTGAGTTGTCCAATATATCACTAGTACTTCAATTTTCTTGACGCATTTAGTTTTTGAGATAGAATTTGTTTAGTCGAAAAATTGAAACTCGATTTTGATTGAATTTGCTGTTTTACAGTGTTTTTCAAGTTTCTCAAGTTGATAGGTCAGTTGCTCACTTTTTTCTCAATCAATTCGTTTATTTAGTTCTTATTTCTTTTGATAATTATTTATTAGTCCGGCTATTCCAATCTTACGGATTATTGCCACCCAATTGGGTTTTAAATCATTCACTTTAGAAGCAAAAGCAAGCGCCCTATCTAATACACCATTCTTCCCTCTTTTACTATTAAAGTTATTTAATTTCTGTTTCTACCAAAATTTCCCGAATTTCATCTTCTTTACGACGAGGCACAGCCGCCTCGGTGGCACACTTGGCCGCACGGTGGTCTACGAATCAGTAGGTCGCGAGTTCGATCTCCGCCTAGCAACTCCGTTTTCGGCGGCGCCATGGTTTAAAATCTGGGTTGAGAGGTTTGCATCCTTGCCGGATAGATAAACCGGTACGGTTGCTAAGCTATAAGCAGCCAGTAGTGGGAGATTATGTGCGGCGTTGGTCTATGACCAACGTGGTTTCAGTACGCTCTTGAGTCAATCATCACAACGCCGCTCTACACCCGAAAATTGGATTCAGAAACGTTGGGATTGATGATAATATGATGGTGATAAAGCAGGGTCCCTGATCTCATTTTATCTTTCTAATCTCTTTTCTTATACAGTTAGCTCCAGTTAGTTTTACCCCTCTTCCGTTATCTCCAAATACCCCAATAGCAATTTCTACCAACTATAATCAGACATCATTTTTACTCTCCTATCTACCACCAACACCACTTAAATTACCCTTTTGTAAGCCCCACTCAATTTCCAAATCACTTCTCTCGAATATACTCCAATATCACGCCAATCTTTCCTTGACCAAGACCATTCTCACTCTCTGTTGGGCTTAATACTTCTTTACTTTGTTGTTTTTGCGCTTTTACAGCTGAAATGTGGTTTGGCATTCTCTTCGCCATCCTCGTCGAGATTGTCCCGGTTCAAGTCCGCTCCACTACAGTGGGAGTCTTCCTCTTCGTGATGAACAACGTTGGTGGTAACCTCCCCATTCTGGTGGAACCTGTTTCCAAAGCAATTGGATATCGTGAATCACTTTACATCTTCTACGCTGGTTTCTATGCCATCAGTTCAGTGCTGTTCTTACTCACCCTATTCTTGATGGACGGGCCCAAGAAGGTGGAGAATTTGAGAGATTTCGGGCATGATAATAATATTTGTACGACTTCTGATGAGAATGGAATTAGGATGCCAAGGCTTGGATCAGAAAACAGCAAGTTGTAAATTCTGAGATACTCAGAATACTCAGGATGATACTCAATAAGAATATAAGTTGCGTGACAGAAAACGCATGATTGCAGGTTAATTGTTTGTACATAATTAAATAATAAAAAAATAATGAAATTGGCTTAGAAAATTAACTGTAACTTTTAAGGTAAGTTAGTTACTTAAAAGACATAGAAAGATAGTTAAATTCTACATTAACTAATTATTAAAATTATTTCTTATTCCATGTTTGTTGTCAAAATAACAAGCAACAAAATTCAAGTTTATAATTTGACTTGCCCACGAAAAGATACAAATCATTCGGTTATTTCCTTATTTATAATTTAAATTCTTCTATAAAAGATAGCATTATTCCTTAAAAAAAATTGAAAGAACACAAAATTATATTTCTAAATATACGATATATCTTGTTGATTTAAAATAAACTGAAACTTTATTAAAAATACAATTAGATATGCAATTTATATTTATCTATAGTTGGAATTAAGTTTTGCATTGATTTATGAACAGTAGTAGTAGTAATTACCGTACTAATAGTGTTATAATTATAACTAAAAGATATTTTAAGAGTGCATTAAATTCTTTATAAGTTGACATGCAACAATAATTTTCACAAAATCAGAATTCAAAATCAGATATTGGACTGTTAGTGTGGTCTTAATCACAATCACAAGTATAAGCTGCTTTCTTAAAAGCAGAACGTGATTGTTTAAATTGTTATTAATTCGATTAATAAAAATATATTACCTAAATTAAAACCGAATTTAATTATTTCTAAAATTATAGAAATGATATTGAATTAGCATCAAAATTCATAACGTTTTTCGCTGACTTTCCAAAAGTATGTACTTCATAACTGTTGATTTTTAAAGATAATTCCTAAATAAAGAAAGCTATAATTATGATAAAATTCTCCACAATTTAATGTACAAAAAACCTTTTCAAATCCTATAACATTCACCGCTTTCGTAAACAATATCATCCTCTCCGATCGAAAATTCCCATAACACAGCTTAAATTAAGCAAACTTCACCCAAGCTGATAATTACAAGCTGCCATACTGTACTCTACAGTTCTCCGCATTCCCACTCAGCTCATTACATCTACTTACTCCATCTACCCCATCTCCATTGCACGCTGTGTACGGCAAACTGAACTCTACTTCTTCGGAGTCGTGATGGTCGTGAGTTCCCGTGAGTTCATACCCCGCCTTCTTGCATACCTGCGCATGTGACTTAAGCCGGTCTGCTTACTTGCGAGCGCCTGGCTACCTGTTGTGAGCTAAGCAGAGGTAGGCGCGCGAAGGTGAATTGAACTCGAACGGCGCTACAGTCTGACTTAAGCTTGCGGAACGCGAGAAGATGGCGATTGCAGACGGGAAGCGCAATATCACAGTTTACTCGTTTTCTTCGTTGAAAACATTGTTGTAAGTTGTTGTTGTACCTTACGGAGAGTAATTAGTGGAGGTTAAGTGAGAAGAGTAGAAGTGAAGTGAGTAGAAATCAATCCAAGCGATGTCTTTCAACTTGAATGAGGCGTTTTTGGCGAAAACCGTGATCACAAAATGAAGAAAGTAAAGAAAATCAAGTGGAAATTCCAAGCAACAACATGATTCAGATGCAATCAAGCAAAAAGTGTTTTTCTTCAAACTGACTTAAGCAAGCGTGAGAAAAACAAACACGACCTCGGTGCGCGTATACAATCTCCGTGTGGTGCCGAAAAAGTAACCTGCTCAAGCTGACTTAAGTCATCTTTACTCAAATTGCAGCATTCTTCATGGCTAGAAACGGATTGCACTGCGCCAGCTGGAGAGCCTAATGAGCTCGTCGATAATTTATGCATGGATTAATTAACATTCCGCCAACAATGTCACATCGTGACTTCACAGAGGTATTAAGTCTTGTTGCTTCTCCGGTGCATCCGGCATCAATTTCATTCGGTCGTTTTTTAACGCAATTAATTCTGCTTTTCGTGTTGTAGGTGGAGCCGCAAGGTACGCCGGAGTTGCCGCCGATCAACCGCAAATTGTTTCTGGAGAAGGTAATTTTCGTTTTCGGTGTACTGTAGCGGCCGGAAATCGTGCTCATAATCGTCGACGGAAAAACGTTGATGGGGCACAAAAATCAATGACCGGGAAAATTGAGTGTAACTTGCGCGGTTTTTGTCGTATGGGAAATTGGTGAATTGATTCTGAACGCGGATTAAAGTTTCTATTTACTAGTAGTCGACACATAATGAACTTGAGCAGATAATTATATAAAATGTTAAAAATTATTCTGGAAGGTAACGTGTGATTTTTATTTTGTGAAACCTATTTATAGCTAGGTTGATAATAACGAAAAACTTTCTATGAGAAGATGCAAAACATTTTTGATAGGTTTTTGATTGCTTGCAAATTGATTTTGCAATTTTAATTGCTCTAGAAAAATTGAATTGATTCAGAATTTTAAATTATCTCTCGTCTGATAACCAAGTTGATAATGTCAAGCTTAATCAATTAATAACTAATCTGAATCGGATCATTTTTTTACCAATTGGTTTACAACTTTAATTATTTCACTATTAACTAAATAAATAACCCTTCTCAATAATAAAGCTTTATTAAATTAATTCTCTTCAAAACAAGCCACTTTCTGAGGCATTTAGTCTCAACCATCATTCTTAAGCTCAATCTAGTTTATCTAATTTCTTTCACTTTTTAGGTGCGTCAATCAAATGCAGCATGTCAAAACGGTGACTTCTCTACGGCAGTTGCACTCTACACCGACGCCCTTCAACTGGACCCATCTAACCACATCCTCTACTCGAACCGCTCAGCAGCTCGCCTCAAACAAGGCCTGTTTGCGCAAGCCCTCCAAGATGCAATCGCCGCGCGTGACATCTGCCCCACTTGGCCCAAAGCTTACTACCGCCAAGGAGTCGCCCTCCAGTGCTTGGACCGCCATGGCGACGCTCTGGCAGCGTTCTCATCCGGTCTAGCCCAAGACTCAACCTCCCAACAACTACTCAGCTCCCTCATCGAAGCATCATTAAAATCGCCACTGAAGCACAACTTGGAACCCACATTCCAGCAACTTCAACTAATGAAACTAGACAAAAGTCCGTTTGTTCTCATTAGTGTAGTCGGTCAGGAACTACTAGCAGCTGGGATATACCATTCCGCAATTACAGTCTTGGAAAGCGCATTGAAGATCGGCTCATGCAGTTTGAAGTTGCGAGGGAGTGTGTTTTCTGCCCTGAGCAGTGCCCATTGGGCATTAAATGATCTTGACAAAGCAATCGGGTACATGCAACAAGATCTGGCCATTGCCAAAAGCCTCGGGGATACTTCAGGCGAGTGCCGAGCTCATGGTAACCTTGGATCTGCCTACTTCAGTCAAGGAAGTCACAAGGAAGCGTTGACTGCCCATCGATACCAATTGGTGCTTGCTATGAAGTGCAAAGACACCCAAGCGGCAGCATCAGCTCTAACGTCCTTGGGACATGTTTACACCGCAATAGGAGACTATCCAAATGCGCTAGCTTCCCATAAACAGTGTGTCCAGTTGGTGAAGCAAATCGGAGATCGGTTGCAAGAAGCTAGGGAGATCGGTAATGTAGGTGTTGTTTATCTAGCAATGGGAGATTTTGATTCCGCCGTAGATTGTCACACCCAACATCTAAGGATCTCCCGAAGATTGGGTAATCAAGTGGAGGAAGCAAGGGCCTTCAGTAATCTCGGATCAAGTTATCACTATCGGAGAAACTTTGCTCAAGCTATAGTCTACCATGAAAAGGTCTTGAGATTAGCACAGATCATTGGAGATAAGTCAGTTGAAGCCAGGGCATATGCTGGATTAGGTCATGCGTCCAGATGTGGTGGGGACTACACACAAGCTAAACATTGGCATGAACGTCAATTGGACATGGCGTTAAGTTCCAGGGATAAAGTGGGCGAAGGACGTGCTTGTTCCAATCTGGGGATTGTCTACCAACTCTTGGGGGAGTACGATGCTGCGCTGAAATTACACCAAGCTCACCTGCAAGTTGCCAGGAGCCTACAAGATCGTGCAGGTATGGGCAGAGCGTATGGCAACATTGGAAATGCCTATTCAGCTGCTGGGTTTTACGAATCAGCTGTGAAGTACCACAAGCAAGAGTTGCAGATTTCAAAGGAGGTTCATGATAGAACCTCGGAAGCTTCAACCCATGGAAATCTTGCTGTTGCTTATCAAGCAATAGGAGCACATGATATGGCCTTATTACATTATAGAGCGCATTTAGGGATTGCAAGAGAATTAAAGGATACAGCAGGTGAAGCTTGTGCTTTACTGAACCTTGGAAATTGCCTTTCATCCAGGAGTGAATTCGGAGAAGCTATACCATACTACGAACAGTACCTCATGTTATCGCAAGAGTTGTCTGATGTGGAAGGGGAAGCCAAAGCATGTCACTTCTTAGGGTATGCTCATTATTGTATTGGAAATTTTAGAGAAGCGGTGAGGTACTACGATCAAGACCTGGCACTTGCTAAGGACCTCCAGGATAAGATGAATATGGGTAGAGCGTATTGCAATCTTGGTCTGGCTCATTTGGCATTAAATCAGCTTGACACAAGCTTGGAATGTCAGAAGTATTTTCTAGCTATTGCCCACATGACCAACAACCTCCAAGGAAGATTCAGAGCACTGGGAAATATCGGGGATGTAGTGTTAAAAATGGGCGATGTCGATGAAGCAATTAAGATGTACCATAGGCAACTAGCGCTTGCTAGAAATAACAGGGATAGGAATATGGAAGCAGCTGCTTGCGGCGCTCTGGGAAGTGCTAATAGGCTGTTGAAGAGATTTGATAAAGCTCTAGGATACCATACTCAGGAGTTGACCTTGAGGCAGGAAATGTCTGAGTTGTTGGGTGAGTGTAGAGCGCATGGTCATCTTGGATCCGTCCATATGTCCTTGGGAAACTACACACATGCGGTGAAATGCTACCAGGAGCAACTTGAACGTGCGCAGGAGTTGCAAGACTCCACGATGGAAGCGCAAGCATTTGGCAACCTAGGAATCGCTAGACTTAACATGGGTCATTATGAGGATGCAATTGGATATCTTGAACAACAACTTGGGACACTAGAACAGATCAATTCTGAGCTTGTTATTTTAGAGAAAGCCAGAGCTTTTGGAAGTTTAGGCGATTGTTACGATGCTCTTGGTGATCCCGACGATGCTATCAAATGTCATGAGCAGTATTTAAATGTAGCTTCTAAGATGAAGAGCTCCAAAGACCAGGAACGAGCTTATAGGTGCCTTGGACAAAGTCAGAAATGCATAGGTAATTTACAACAAGCCTTGGTGTGCCTCGAAAAGAGATTGGTTGTTGCTCACGAATTAGGACAACCTGAAGCTAAAGCGGCTGCTTACGGTGAGCTGGGCCAATTGCATTTGCTACTGGGTAATCTGGAACAAGCCATATCTTGTTTAGAGCATCAACAGACAATCGCGGTGGAGTTATGTGATAAAATCACGGAAGCAGAAGCCTTGTCCATGTTGGGAAGTGTCTATCATCAAATGGGTGATTTTACCAGCAGTTTAAAGTGCCACCAGCAGGATTATGATATTGCTGTAGATATCAATCATGCTGGGAATCAATCCAGAGCTTGTTCCAATCTGGGTATTGAGTTTGAATCCCTGGGGGATTTAGACCGAGCTATTTATTATCAAGAAAAACATTTGGCAATTGCTACGAATAACAATGACCAACTTGGTAAGACCTTAGCCTTTAAAAGTCTAGGAAGAGTTCATCAATTGCTTGGTAACAAAAGTCAGAGTATTGCTTACCTCAAGGAAGGTCTCCAGATAGCAGAAGCTCTCAACAGACACGAGGAAGAGTGTACAATCCGAAATAGACTTGGCATTGCTTTATGGTCACAAGGGGATCTTGAAGGAGCCCAGAAACAACTAGAAGATGCTTGTAGCCTGTTGGAAACCATCAAGAGAGATACGAGAAATAGTCATGCTTCCAAGGTCACCATCCAAGAGTTACAGTCTACAAGCTATCAGATCCTCCAAAGAGTACTCATGGAGTTGAATAAAACCGATGAAGCACTTGTGGTTGCAGAAAGGTTCAGACAGAAGACCTCATTGGAGAGTGATGCTAAGAAGAAGAAACGAGATGAGGATCATCACCCGACAAACATCCAACATATCCTGGATATTGTCAATCGACAACGAGCTATTGTTTTATACTTCAGTATTGCATCAGGGTTTCTGTACGCATGGTTGATCGCACCAACGAAAGGAGTGTTGAAGTTTCACGCTACTCCCTTACAGGAAGATTATCCAACACCTGCTGAGTTGGTAGATGCCAAGTTTACTTCTGGGAGGTTAGAGAGACTGGTCTTATCAGTGAGAGATAGTTTGGGCGAAGAGTTGTCTCCTTGTGCGACCATAACAGAAGATCAGTATAATGACGATGCAATGTCAGATAGACCTGGTTTCCTCAGAATGGTTAACAGGTCACACATGTTAAACTCATCAAACTACTCGTTGAGTTCCCTCTTTTCCGTTGGGAGCGTTGGTGGTTCTGTAGCGTCCTTAAGAGGGTCTTCTAGATCAAGTCAAGGATCTACTAGGATGAGATCAAGTTGGTATCCTTGGAAAGGACCAAGTTGCTTCCAGTCTTTGTATAGCCTGCTATTGCAGCCATTTGAGGATTTTCTGATTGCCAGAAGTGGGCTAGATGATACTAAAGAGATGACAAAGAAAGAATTGATTTTAGTGCTGGAAGGTGACTTGTTTTTAGTACCATTCCCGGTGTTGAGATCCAACCTTGAAAACGCAGAATACCTATGTGAGAGGTTCTCCTTGTTGAGTATACCCAATCTAGGCGTTTTAACGCGAAGATGTACGGCTAAACTAAGAAGATCATTGGACGGACCTCAAGGGCAAACCACTCAAAATCAGGATTCAGTCAAAAGTCTAATAGTTGGTAATCCCAAGTTACCTTCTGGCGTACTAGAACAATGGGGATGGAAAGATATCCCGCAGGCTGAAAATGAAGCAACCATGGTTGCAGAACTCCTCCAGGCTCAAGCTCTAGTCGGAAGTGGGGCTTCCAAACATACAATTATGAGCCAGTTACAAGAAGCCGAATGTATTCACATGGCTACACATGTATCCTGGAAATTAAGTTCACTGGTCCTAAGTCCGGGGGAAGTCTTAGAAAGAACGCCTACTAAAAGCAAGATCTACATCACGGATGAAGGTGATGACGACGATGATGGCGAAGTTCCCACCTCAGCAGAGACTCCATCACCGGGAGAATTTCTCCTCAGTGCTGCTGACATCTCAGGGTTGAAGATGCAAGCCCGACTTGTAGTGGTCTCCTCTTCACATACCCGCGATCAAGGTGGATGGGCAAATGCGCAAGGTCTTTCAACCTTAGTGAAATCCCTCCTACAAGCTGGAGCCCAGGCTGTTTTAGTCTCACTCTGGCCTGTCCCAGACACAGCTACCAAGATCCTCCTCAAAGCTTTCTACTCTTCTCTGCTACAAGGCACCCGGGCAGCTAGAGCTCTATCTGAGGCAATGCAGACCGTGCAACATACTAAACACTTTGCCCATCCTGCAAATTGGGCTGGATTCCTCCTGGTTGGATTCAATGTACGGTTGTCCAATAAAGTGGCACTCATGGGGCAAGCTCTGTGTGATTTGCTGAAGGTACCTGAAAAGTGTAGGGATGCTTTGAGGGTTACCCTACACTTGGTGGAGAAGTCTCTGCAGAGAATCCATAGAGGGCAAAAGAATGCGATGTATACAACTCAGAAATCCATCGAGAATAAAGTAGGAAGCATCAACGGATGGAAGGAGTTGCTGATGTCAGTTGGCTTTAGGTTCGAGCCAGCTTCCAACGGGATACCCAGCAGTGTGTTCTTTCCACAGAGTGATCCCGATGAGAGACTGACTCAATGTTCCGCAAGCTTACAGGCCCTGTTAGGCTTGACTTCAACATCACTCCACGCACTCTCTAAATTGACCTCCAACTTTGATGTCGCTGATGATATCATTGCAGTGATTCAGAGTGCATTAGGTCAGTTCAATTCAAAGAATCTGGATACGGACACTGTTGATATTGCCCTTAATGTCAGGTATTCAAAAACGTGTTTCATCTTTAAAAGTTGTTATTAATTGGGTTGTAATTTCGGCAGATTGTGGCAAGTTCCAGGATGTCATGAATTACTAGCTTCCTTAGGCTTTGACCTCTGTGATGTAGGTCAAGACAAAGTGACGCTCCGTACCTCCAAACAATCAAATCGTAGGAATATCCAGTTCACTCTCCAAGCTCTTCTTGCCCTGTTTGACACACAGGAAGCACCTAAAAGTCTAACCATAGATTCAGCCAGCAGTATGGAGTCTTTGCCATCTGATAACGAAACTTCCTACTCGGATAATGAGCTTCCAGCTGCAAAGACACTTCCTTTGACGTCTCTAGGCGTTAGCAGTTTCAATCGAGCTGTTCTACCAAGGCAGAAACTAGGTGGTGCTTTTACTTCCTATGTGAGAAGACGTGGTGAGCCTGATGGGAGGACCGCAAACCCCCCAGATACCAAAACGCTACTTGGTCTGGATCTTCAGAGGAAGCAGACTTTGGCGAGACCAGGAGGAGGTGAATCGGACGCAGCTTTCACGCCAAGTCCACCGGTTGTAATGCAAGGGGATGCAATTGCTATGGGGTTAGCTCATCAAACAAAGTAAGTCAATTGTCGATATTTTCTCAAAAAGCTTCTAATTGCATTGGTTGGTTCAGAATAAGGAGTTTATACCCTCATCAGTCCGAGAAACACGAAAGTCGTCGTCCAGACAGCTCCAGTTCTAGCTCAGTTACAGATTGGGAAAACCCCGGCTTGAATACAGTCCTCCGAAGATCACAACCTCCATTACCACCACCTAGAATTCTGAAGAATTTATTAGACATGACACCACTCTACAACAACTTGCCCAATTTTGAAAATTCGTCGGATTCGGAACTGGAGAAGATGTTTTCGTCAACACCAAATGTTCCTAACCCATCTGGCTTGTCTAAAATGCATGGTACCATCAATTTGTTGACTTCCCAACGTCCAATGAAGAAACCCAGAACTACTCTCACTTTAGATAGACTATCAGTGAGAACAGAAGGAATCCCAGTACCAAACCCATCTCCGCCAAAGAGGAACCATCTTGCCTTACCGGAAGAAAACCTAACTGTTAATCCCAACGAGAGGTTGCTATACTTTAGACCTAATGGAGATGATGATTCTACACACGAAGAAGTCAATGAACGAGGTGGAGAGGTTAAGAAAGCCGAGGAAAGTAAGAATCTACACGATGCCATTTTGGCTACACAATTGAGGCATATTAATAGGGAGATGACACCGTCCATTTCGGAGGTGTACCATGAAAGGAATATTGGCTTGGGATTAGCCCCACCACTTTCCAAGTTGTTACTCAATCAAAGCCAGGTTGCAATGCCTCAGGTGGAGAGTTCACTATTGGATAAAATTCAGTTGAATTTGCTGGAGGAAGAAGAAACTGGGAGTAGCGGCAGTCAGGAAGCAACTCCAAAGCCCAATGTTGCTGTTAATCCCAATCTAAAGAATAAAGCTAAGCCTTGGTTGACAGAGAATCAAAGTATGCAGCAAATCCACAGCTCGGACTTGACTACGGCGGATATTTTGGAAAGAGAGGTTAAAAACAAGAACAAAGCCATGACCAGGTATAGATTTTACCATCTCGTTAATCCACCGTATACTTACTAGTTTGTTTTCTTTTTCAGAGAAGCAACCAGAATGACCTTGGCCAATCTCTCCACATTACCCACGTCAAAGCCCAAAACTTGTAAAAAAGATGAACCCGAACTGAAACGTGTCTCACCCTTCTCCGAAATGTCTCGTCGTGATGAAGGTGACGGCAGGTCTATTGCAGATTCGAGCTGTTCCAGCTACAAAGGCACTCAATTCAGACCCTACCCCAATGCGAGTACCGGTGGAGAAAAAACCTTGACGAGATTGGGAAAGAATGAACACGTGCCGCATGTGCCTGTCCCAATGGTACGACGTACAAAGCCGAATTAAACGGGGCAGTTAACAGTAAGAAATAATTTATTACAATTTAAATATATATTTTTATACTCGATGTGGAACACCTGGTAGAACAATAGATCAAATGACTTTGTTGGTTTTCATGCGGACCTTGCCATTATAGGCTTTGCTTTTATTGACACTGGGCATATGTTTCTCTCGCCATTCGGATTCTAACCTCACCCACACACCACCTGCAAATCAGATTCCAAGCACGTTGCACAAACTCATTACCAAGAGCGATAGAGAAAAAATGGTGGTACCTGGTTTATTTGTCCTTGCACTTTTACAACTCTCCATCTCCGAAGTCAAATTAGTCTTTGCATTCAAGATGGCTGACATCTTCTTGAAACAAGCTTCTTCATTCAACCTTTGGATATCTTGATTGCTCCTAGATGATAGATTAACCTGCCAATGTTTAACACAATGGAGTTTTGTCTTGGGTTTCCTCTTTTTATCACCCTACAACCACTACCAGAATTAATCGATAACCTTCATCTGCAATAACAACCTTACCTTCTTAGTGGCTGGCACAGACTCCTCACTTTCTGCACTCGACGAATGCGAAGTTGTTGCTCCACTAGAAGACTCTTCTTCACTTTCATCCTCCTCGACATCCTCATCATCAGAAGTGTGATCTGGAATCAAATCAGCCAACAACCCTAATTTCGGACGTGGTGGTACCAATTCCAAACCATCCCACCAGAATGATTCCTTGGCTTCCAGTTTGCTATCATCGGGGTCTGTCGTCTCCCTGGCTATGAGTCTGGTCAATCTATCAGGGTAGACCAACTTGGGTGGTTCTTCAGTGATGAGGTGCTTCATGTTCTCGAGAAGGGCTGCAATTGCTGCATCGCGGATATCCGTAGTAGAGATGGTATGAGCACGAAATTGACAGCCCGTTCGATCTTCTAGGATCTTTCCAAAGAGCAAATCGGTTTGCTAAGATTAAGAAGTCTAAGGTATATAGTCAACTTACTTGGAATCTATATGCCCTTTCACCACAACAAGGATACCGCCCAACTGGAAGCGGCGGCTTTTGCGTATCTAGTGTAAAAAATTGTGGCAGATCCGGATGATACCTACACCATTCTTCCTGCCATGCCGGAAAATACTTCTTACAAGCCGTACAATACAAAAAGTGACACACCCCCCACAACCTCCAATACACTCTCCTCCAACTCTTCAACCCTTTGTACAGCCCTAGAATATACTCGTTAATATCCCACTCGGAGTCCCTCTGATGCTTGTTCACGATAGTCCCATCAAAGTGCAGGCTCATGCATAAAGGTATACAAGGAATCTGCTCAGCAAACTTGGGATTAACCAACTGCTGACATTGTTTACATCTGTAGACCCTTGCCATGGTGCAATAGTGACCTCGAAGCGTCTCGCTATCAATCTCACATAGACTCTGAATCAGCTTACAGTACAACTTGGATTGTATCTTGTCTTTCCTATCTCGGATAGCCTCCACTTCAGTGTTGGTATACATGGCAGCCAAGCGAGACAAGATGGCGTCGTTCAGGCAGGACAAACTGCTAGAGCCCTTGATAATATCGTTCATGTTTTTATGACAGAAATGAAGACATTCATTGACCAATGGTTCCATTTGTAGGAAGGAAGCCGAGACTAGTATGGGAATGGCATTGACTGTTTCCAAACTAGGCTCATCTCCTGGCAGGACGGCATCTCGCCTGATCCACTTCATAAGCCATTCAAAGATGTTGATGTCACAATGCACTGAGATGTCCATGTCTTCAAGGCGCTGTTCTTTGATTACATCAGCAAAGTAGCCCATTTGATCAACGAGCAGTTTCTGATTGCAGAGGAAGTCTTTCTTGAGACCTTTGAGTTCGTCACAGACATGGATCTCTATTTCTGAGCTGTAAGGACACGTTCAGTTTAAAGCTGTTGAAGGACTTAAAAAACTCACTCTGTTTTCATCATTGAATTAGACTTCTTCTTGATACTAGACGTACTTAGCTTGTCCAATGATGCACTTCTAGGCAATGACAGCTTCCGAACCATTTTAGTAGGACACTCCTGAATTGAGGGTACAATCAATGGCAGCACTGAATCCATTATACCTTCGTTGATCACATTGGATAGTTGTTCCTGTAGCTGGGGTTCCAAGTCATTGATACTTTGTCGTTCTCTGAGTTGCCTGGCTGCTTCAACCGAGTGCTTCTCGTCGACCAACAAAGCTGTTTTAGGTTTTCCAGGGAGAAGACCTTTAAGTTTGATCCAATCAAGAACATCAGTCATTCCTGTATCCAAACCGATAACAAAACAAATAAAAGCGAGATGGTTAAAGTAAAAATGTAGAAATAAAGCCTCTTTTTACCTTTGTTAACTAAAAGTCCCTCCAAGTTATCATGGACTTGGTAAGCTGTCTTCAACAAATCCCAGAATTGTTTGACTGTAATCTCCGATTTGTTATTGTCCAATGGCGTCTTTGCCATTGATATTGAGATGGCTTTCGATGATTGATCTGTCCTTCTGCCATCCACATTGTCGGGCTTTTCGATAATTTCTTGTGAACCCTCCAACATTGAACTGGATTGTTATAACGCAAAATGATAATACAACGCTAGGAACATTAAACTGCAGTTGAGCTGCACGGACAACTTGAAATATTGATCAAACTTTTCAAAGTCACTGGGTGACGACACAAAGGGAATCAATAAATTCAGCTCACAATGTGAAAATTTCCTCGAGCTAAAACGGAATTTTTGTTTAAAATGAATGAATTTTGACTTTAATGACAATTGTTGGGTGATTTTTTACGTTTATTTAATCTTTACATGGTAACAATTGATTTGTATATCCAGTCAAGGATGTGCAAAGAAACGTACTGAATAATAAATATTAATATATTTTTCGGTGAGTTATCAGTTTTTTATTTTGGAAAAATATCCTTAATGTAATAACTAGACGTGCCAGATTTATGTTCTTCATGTTATCCAATAGTCCAATATGAATTACCCTTTCATATGGAGCATAACTTAATTGATTAAATAATTTACAACTATTCTTAAAACATTATGTTGGTAAGACTGCACTATAACACTTACTGATATACTGATACTGATCATTCTGACAAAAGTAAGTGTTATGGTGAAATTTTATCAACATAATACATCTTAAACACTTCGTAACCACACTCAACAATACACTATTCTAAAAACGTTAGATTTGTTCAAGGCAAACTATAAATAATGACAATTTATGGACAAACTATAAGCACCAGATTTTATTCCTACACGTTGTTTAGTAGCCTAAGAATTGCACTTTGATTTAGTACAGATATGAATTATTTAAATAAATTTTAAATGTACAAAAAATCGCGTTTATAATAATAATAAAACCATATTTTTTAGGTCTTTGGTTTTTATTGCAAAGTGATCTAGTAAGTACTAGAATTTATGAGCATACTAATTTTAATTGAATTAGTTTATTAATACTACAAACTGTTTTTCTTTATACTAGATATCACATTCTTTAAATATATTGTATATGTGATAAAATCAGTTGTTTCGCTACTTTAATAGGATTTGTAATTTTTTTAATAAAACACGTTGTATATAATTACAAATTGAGAACGAGCTGCAAGCACCAGATTTAATGATTAAATTTTAATTGATAGCTTAATTATTGCTCCTTCAATATCAAGAATTGCGCTGTAGATAATTGCAATTTGCGGCCGTACTAATTGAGCTAAATTTAATCTTATTATTTCTTTATATTTCTTATTATTATTTCTATGAACAATCTTTCAATTTAGGTTTACAGCGACTGTTTAAATAAGTGACAATAATGAAACATTCTAAATTAATGCAATTGACAGCCAATCTATTAACACTAAGCGTTATTTATTGACGTTCACTAATTCAAGAGTTGCACTTTCATTCTGTGTCGTCAACACAACAATCTCATTGCAAACTTGACACAATTAACTGCTTAAAGTAAGTAACTTCACAATATTCTATTGTCTGTTGATACTTTTTATAAGTACATCTTTCCACACATAATAAATCATTCTAGATTACTCATATACTACTTATAAATAAATAATTTTCTTGTTCATATAAATATCGCCTAGAATTCTTCCCCTATTTTCTTCTCTAATTAAGTCTAATCCCAAAACTGTCTTCTTTTTCTTCTAAGCAGCGGCCATGTTTGCCTCAATCAACTGCTTCGTCAACTCCGGTTCCTCCCCTGGATCCTTCCCATCAATCCCTCTACTAATAATAGGCTTCTTACTCCTCACCTCCTTCTGCATCACCATCATCTTCTTCTTTTTCTCACTCCCAAGAAAAATTGTGTTAGCCTCAAAGTACTCCTGGATATCCTTCAACTTGACGCCGTGTGTCTCCGGTAAGAATATGTACGTATACAATACGCCCAAGAGAGAGATCGCAGTGAAAAACCATAAAATCCCATGGGCACCTCCCAGGACGTCGTTAAGTGGACGATAACATTGCAACGAGGCAAACATCAAGAGATTTGCTAGACTATAGGAGATGCTATGACCAATTCCGCGGATCTCCAATGGAAAGAGCTCTGCAGTCATGGTCCATGGTATAGGCAACATGCCGATCATTGAGGTCAGGACGTAGAGAAGAAGAAAGGCGACTGGAATCCATGTTTGAGTAGACGTTCCTTCTTTGATCCAGAATGTGTAGAGACCACAGACGAACGTACACAGGGCCATCCCAGCGCAACTGGTCATTACAAGTGGGCGACGTTTGTACCTCTTCAGGAGGTAGGTGTTGAGCATGGACATTACAAAGCGGACAAAACCGATGAAAACTGAGGCGATATACGGGTTAATAGTTGCGCCCATCTCCTAAAAGTGTAGAGACTTAAGTCTAGTTGACAAGAAACGAGATAGGAAAAAAAAAAAAGAGATAAAGTTGACTTAAGTCATTTTGTACTTACAACAAACAGCGTGACGGAATAAAAAAGTGTGACGTAGACACCAGAAAAATCTTGAAAGAAGAACAATCCAATCAGGACCAAGATGGGTTTAAGTCCAGTTGACTTAAGTAGAGCTCTTATTGTTCTAGTGACAGTGTTGCCTGAAGATAAAGCATTTTCTTCGTCTTTAGCCCGTTTATCTTTTATGAGGAGCTCTAATTGCATTTCGGAGAGTGTTTTTTGCTATTTGAAACGGATGCAAGATAAGTATCAATGACTTAAGTAAGTTGCTGCATAAGTTGCTACCTTCTCATCTTGTAGATTGGGTTGATACCTATTAATCCACTCTAGCGACTTTCTCGCCTCATTAATACGATCTTTCGAGACCAACCAAGCGGGACTTTCGGGAATGATCATGATCAAAATGGTGGAGATGACGACGTAGACATTAGCCAACCAAGCCGTGATCCTCCAGCTAAAGAAATAACCCTTTAGATACGCTAGAACCATTCCTGCAATTGAAAATATTCATATAACGACGAAAAACTGATTTGTTACAATTGACTCAAGTACCTAATGAAGCATATGCAGGTGCTGTTGATATAAGCGATCCACGAATGTCAGGATGAGCTATCTCTGTGATGTAGACAATTGCAGGACTACTGAACCATGCTGAAATAGACTTCAGTCACATACCGACCAAGAAGCGGCAAAACAGATGAAAATACCTGCACCAAGACCAGTCAGTATTCTCCCTCCCAAAATCATCGGTAGACTGTTCGCCATTGCGATTAACCCCCACCCGATAAACATTGGTATAGTAGAGAGCTTAATGGTGTTAAGTCTTCCTTTCGCATCCATTACGAAACCACCGAGCATGGCGCCGATCGGTACAGCGATTACAATCACACTCGCTATCCACGTTGTTTCCTCTTTAGTAGCTGTCAAATCAGTGCTGCCATCTTCAAGCTGTGGCACTAGGATGGCGGAATATGCGAGGCATAATCCAACGACGATATGGAATGATGCTGAGATGAGTACTGCTAATATCTAAGCATTAAATTGTTGTTAAAAATTGAATCAAGTGTTGATTGGTGCGTTCTAGTGCGTTTTGCTTTGTAGAGCAAGTATGCGTTGCAACTTACTTGTGGTAAAAGTGTTTTGATACTTTTGGCTTCATATCTGCTGAGAGATGCATTGCTGACTATCATTTCCGCAAATATATCGTCTTGTTTATGAACGCCATCTTTTCGTAGAGTGCTATCTTCAATGCTGAAAAGGAATAATACAAACTAATATAAGACCAATAGGTGCAATATTAAGGCAACATAGAGATTCTCTATTATGAAGGAAGAGTTGTTCTAACATCTGCTAAAAATTCGTAAAAATAGAGCTCGAAGATGATTAATTTTTGGTATATCGGAATTACATAATTACAATTATGAGATGTAATAAAGCAAGGTGGCTTTTCATTCTTCTAATAAAATATTAATTGATTCATCCAAAATTATGTTATACTCCTTCTAATACTCTAATCGCTCTTGTATCAGTCTTGAGTATTGCCTTAGGCTCCTCCGGCGTTACAGCCTTAAATCTCTTCGATCGTCGCAAATCTTCGTCCTTTCATAGGCCTTTTCAATTTGAGGAAGAAGAAGAAGTCGCAAGGTGGGGGGGGGGGCAAATCTGATGAATACGATGATTGAGGCATGATGATAGTATTACTATGATCAAACACTACTCACTAGTAATAATGTGTGCGCAATGCACCTGCACATGAATGTCTTTGAGCCAAACGATACGATCATCAGCTATTTCTCTAATCGCTTCCTGAACATTTACACTTTTTTTGCTTACAGTTGACTCACCGTACGCCACTGTCAACACCATAATGATTTATATTAAACTCTGCTCTATTATTCAAATTCAAAAAGTCACCTTACTTTTTGATCACACCTCGTATATTGATTAGGAACCGTTGCAACAATATTACTATTTTCTCTCTTCCCCCCTTAGTGTTCCTTAATTTCTCTTATCCTTATAAGAGAATCCAAAAAATGTGGCAAAAAATTTTGATATTTCGCAAAAGAAGAATTAAATGCCTCAAACCGATAAAGAAAAATGTCTTTTCTTAAAAATTGACTTTACTTGAGATTAAATGATGTCAAATACCTCATTTTATAGCCAAATGAATGCTTTTAATTTCTCAAGCCGCAGTTATTGCAATTAATGTGTTACGTTACAAGCAGAAATAAAATTACGTCTCAATCCATTTGGAAGTTTGTAATTAAAGTTCAAAATGAAAGTCGTATTCAGCAATAATAATCCTGTCGTCTAGCATTACTTACTTGTTCGATACATTACTGTACATCGTATTCGCAATGTTAAAAGTCGAAATTAATAAATATAGCCTTCGCGTGCAGCTCGAAAGCAATTGATGTTAAATTATAATTAACCATCGCATGCTACATACGTAATCACATATTCTATTATTTATTACACTGTGAAACAACAAATTTTCAATGGAAGCGGCATTAACAACACTGGAAAAAAAAACGGTTTTCGCATTATTTTCGAGAAGTCGATCGTTTTTATTTTTAATTTTGCTTTCAATGTTTGACCGAATATTTATTATTCTAATAAATGATCTATCAATTAGTTGCTTTTAATACCAATTCGTGAATAGGTAATAGGTTATTAAAGTAATAAAAAGTAAAAAAATACATTTGAAATGAAAGTCTGAGTAGCCCAATACATACACTGCTATTCCATTTTTCTTGACGCATTTGGTTTGGGAGATGGAATTTGTTTAGTCGAAAAATTGAAACTCGATTTGACTCATTTTCGCGTTTGCAATAGTTCGAATCACTCGGTCTGCGCGAGGCCAGCAATGCTTAAGTAAAATGATACCCGTATTGTGTATGTTCTTCACTCAGCACTCCAAACATAGTTTCATCTTACTCTTTATCTTTTGTAAATAAACAGCTCAGCTCAAGCAATGCTCCCCACGTCTAGAGTCGATTATTTAGAACTGTTGCGTCGCGTAAATGCAGTAATTGCAATCGCAAAAACTAAATGCGCTAAGAAACTTGGAATGCTAGTGTCGTATTGAGCAACTTATACCTAATCAAGTGAACATACTTTCATTCCAAATGTATATTTGTTCATATCAGCGACTGGACTTTTTCACAAAACTTCACTTTGATAACTTATAACTTCCACACCATCAAAGATAAACGAATTACGTTTTCACACATGAACAAGGCAACTAAATGATCTCATAATGACTATAGAAGTAATAAGACAATGCATCACATGAATAATTAATCAAAACGTTTCTTTCTTGTCAGTATCACGACCTTTAATAACAATACAAATATGAAGTGTGGTTTTGTATGGTGAATTCATTGAATTGATCAAACAAAATGAACTGCAATGCGGGCCCCGCACATATTGCGGCATAATTTGCGTGCCATTTGATGATACTTGCATATTCTACAGTGAACAATTCTGGTTTTAATTTTAACTGCGTCATTACAACATAGTAACAGAATTCTATACTGTATTAATGAATCTTAATTTTTCGCGTTTCATTTTTCAGACCTTAAAATTGATTGCAATTTCACTTTTACGACAAGTGACTCGTACTTAAGTATTCAAACTAGCTACTTGAGACTTGATTTAGAGCCATAATATTGAAATTGTGTAATATGTTCGAATTTTGCCTCATCGAATAGAATTCTATTTTAACTTGTACAAACTGACTTAAGTTACTGTTGCACTTGCAACAAAAATCTCAAACAGAATCACAATTATGACATAAAGCAGGAAAATTCTGGAATTAGGCCTAAGTACAAATCGTACTGTTCTAGTGGCAGTGTTTTCTAAAGTTAAGTAATTTTCATCATTGTTGACTAATCTAACCAAGGTCAACTCAAATTCAAACAAATTGCTTCCAGCCAAGTCACTTAATAGTGAGTGGTAAACGGAATAAACGTATCTAGAGTAGATTTAGCTCCAACTATATCGTTTGCAAATGTAGAAATGTATTTATAAGAATAAATAAATAAACCTTGCCATCTAATGCTTCCTTCTTCGCTTTTTCTCGAATCATTTCCTCATAACTATGCTTATATCATACTAGTTGGCACTTATTAGAATTCCCGTGTGTTATGTATGATACAGTGAGTTATGATTGTTATATAATATTGAATGTTATATTATGGCGTAAGCAACAGGGAAATAGAAATGAGATTTTTTAGTTGAACCGTTTTATCAATTAAGCACTCCAACTCCAACCCAAAGCAAAAAAATATCCAAATGATTATGACTCAAATAATTAATACTAACAAGCACCCAACGAGTATGCTTGCAACCGGTGAGTAGTATTCGAACAATTTAATGTTTAACATAACACACATAAATTCTTTACTAATGTTTTACTTACTGGAGACTATAACAGCTCGCACTGCAACAAAAACAAATATTATTAAACAAACCAGTTGTGATGAACAAATAAATCAATGCAGACACACGAATGAATGACAAATGAGAGGGTCGTTGCAAATATCTACAACAACAATTCCTCGGCGAATTCTTCGACCTGAAGAGAGTTAAGTTTGCTGATAACCAAGAATCCCAAAGCTATAGAAATAATCAGCTCAGGTAAATGTCATCAACAGATGAACATCAATGTTGTGGTATGCATGTGTGGGTGGATGCAGATGGAAATTATTAATTTATTAATTCTGCATTAATTAGTGGTAAGTACGCAATTGTTTTCTCCCTCGAATTAATACTGAGCTTCAATTCAACTGGAAATGTTAAAAGATTAGTTTTATTGATTAGTTGATGATAAAACATGATACTTGACAAGCGTAATATGCCACGTTTCCTGCATTACGAAATTGCTAAATTCAGCCAGGCAATGTTGATCAATTTTTCTCATTTTACTAACCAGCCACATGCCGGTGACTTGAGTGTAGGATTTGGGAGGGTGTGCAAAATAAATGTTTAATTAGTCGCACTGACGCGACATGTTATTGCTAACGTCGTGCAAACTGGAAATAATTCCTAACGATTGCAACGGTTTGATTTCATTCTCACTATCGCTCCTCATTGCTATCGCGAGCCATCATCAGAAGTGATCAAGAGAATAATCAGTAGAATGACATTTTACCTTATCGGATTCATTTTCGTTGAGATTGTTGGTGAATTTGCTGTAGATGATTCAGTATAGCTTCTTTAGTTGTCTTTCTCTAGTTTATTGACATTGTAGACAACATCATTATGAAGTTCTGTGTCTGAAAGCAAGAAAATCCGATTTGTTTATTAAATACAACATCGGCAATTATATATATGAGGCAATTGTTGATTTGCACCAAGTAACAAATTTAGATTGAGATTAATTAATAGTTTTTGTTCAGATGAGCAAAAGTGAGCGAAGCCAAGTTTTTTGTTTAAACTTAAAACTCATCAGTTTTCTTTGGAAAGACATGCGGAATTTGACTTAAGCCAATTTAAACACAACCCCGAAATTGAAACAATTTGTAAAAGGAGTCAATGGAATTATTTTTTGTTTCGTCTTCAGTTGTAATTGACATTGGCAAGTCTTAGTTTTAAAAAATTAATTTTTTTCGTTTTTAAAAAATCATGCAAATTCTTTCGAGATGAATATTTAGAACATAAAATTTCTCCAATTGTTGATGCTGATGCGAGATAATAAAATCTGTAATTTCGCCGTTGCTTGTTAATTGTTTCAAATTTCCAGGTCACAAATAAAGCCTCGTGTGTTTAATTATTTTGCAACAAATGCTTCTAAATCCCTATTTAAGCCATAGATAATCAGTATCGTGCTGCAAGCGAAGCAATGAATATTTTTATCTTAAATGACGAAGTTATTTTTAATGCACACAATTAGAATTCTTTGGAATGCATAGAAGTCTGTTTCCTTCCGCAATTCATCAGCAGAGTTTATTTCAACTGAAATCATGAAAACTTTCTTCTTTTCTTTTCAATTTCAATATGGCTTAAGTCCTTTATTGAACTAATGCAAGTAATGGAATATGTGAAACAGCAAATTTCCGATCGAGTGAAGTTTTCGAGTGATTTGACCAAAAGTCGGTCGCGATTGGATATATTGTTCCATAACTTTCGTAATTATTGTTAGATCATTTAATTGTTTTCAATAACAATTCGTGAATAGAATAGAATAGATAGATGTGTGAAAACGTGATTTGTTTATCTCTAATGGTTCGAAAGTTATCAAAGTGAATTTTGATGAAAAAATGCAGACGCTGACACTTGACTCGGGATAAGTGTTTGACTTGGAATTCGCACCATTTCTATTTCCTATTTCTCGTAGTAACTTAGCAGGGAAATGCATTACTGAATCGATTAGCAAATTAATTGATTGAAAAACAATAAAACTTACCGGTGTATGTTGTTGTAGTCGCAGTCGTGATTGAAGTGCATGAGCTGATTTATCGCTAACAACTGGCGTACGTTTCGCATTTGTAACGACCGATTGTATTGCAATCAAACACGAGTAATTTATGCACGTACAACGTTTATTAGTCACTGAATTGTACTTTTAGCAAATCGGGCAATTTCAGCAAAACTGCAGCTGCAACAATGCCGTCTTATTTAATAAGTCACTTGAACCTGCTCGCGACCTAGAGGGGTGTCGATCGCCTCACGGTCGAACCTCAACTGAGCACACATTCAACTAAATCGGCCTAGTCACTCTCAACGTGGATTCGAATGCATATACGAATTGTTGCGTACGTGTGCATCAGCTGATAGTGGCAATTAGGACTGTGCATGTTTGAATATGGCCGATTAATAAACCTTGGCTCGAGCACCGGGCTTAAGTCATCATCGTAGTCTGCAAAATATTTCCTGAGGACAAATAGATTAATCAAATTGTATGTATTTCCTAATTACTAATGACTTATTTATCAATTTTCTCTTTTCCGTCAAATTAATTTGACAGACTTTAAATGAATATAAAACAATGTATTGTTGTTTGTGTCGCATTGATTTAGCTATATTCGTTACATTTGCCACTTGGTTCTCCATTTGTTGTTAATTTTTCGGCTCGTACTTGGTATTAATTTGATTATGAATTCATATATTCACTTTGTTGTTGCTTTGTGAAATTGTCTCACTTGTAAATGTGTTAACCCAGGAATAGCAATTTTAATGAGTAATAAATTACTTATTGTTGTTCGCACACTTTATGGGATACTTCAACTGATTTACTTCCAACTACTTAAACAATAGAATACAGTTAAATATATTTAACAACTATACATATATCTAAAGTATTTCTTATTTTGTTGAAAATGCGACATGGAAATTAATATTTAAAGGAAATGTTGAATACCGAACATATAATAATTAAAATAAGTACACAAGTCGAAAACGTGTCAAGGTTAAGACAATTGCACAGTTTTTCCCAGTTAGTTTTAAAGTGGTTTGCTTGTTTAAAAAGCCTTGGCCACTGTATTTGAGAAACAACGTTACTTTGGATCATAATGCAACATAGCGAAGTTTCCAAGATGGAGGACTGATTCATTTGAATGCAATTGCTATAATATGGGTATCAAATGAAAGGATTTGCTGAGTACGAAAGCGAGTTCAACTTTATTGTTTCGATTTTGGATTTGCCAACAAGAATAAAAGCTTGGCACGAGATTGAACTATTGAGCTCAGTTTCTAAGTAAATTTCGCTTTTTTTCTTATTCTGCATTTTAATAAAGGTTTTTAAAAAAGTTTATATTTTCCGACCTGGCAGAAACGTGAACCACTAGCGCCACCTACGCTTAAGTCAGAAGTGCTACGCGATAATAATTATTTGAACCTGTTTATATGGCAGTTACAATGCTTACTTGATATGCAATGGGGTGTTTCAAGTGAAAATACTTAAAAAAAAATCATACGAATAAGTAACAAATAATTCCTTGAAAATATTACAAATCTGAATATTCCGAATAGATTCTTTTAACGTTTCTTTTTTTTTTTGTTGCTTTTCTTTCCACGCGTTAATTGTCTACTGAAAGGAAAACAAGAATCGTGAGCTGTACCTCAACTTCATTTAATTGCAGCAACTATCATGGTTGTTGCTTAGTTGTCACAGACAGAAATAATATTCCTATCTCCTCGTTCCTCAGCTCAGTCAGTAAGTCACAATGAGGTGCATATTCGGAGTACACGAGTTCAAACCTTGTTGGGAATACATCGAATATCATATTTACGTCTAAAGAATCTAGTTTTAATAACAGCTACTAACATTGCTAGTTGATGGAGAATAATGGAATGGAAAACGAGTACAGGGTCGGTATCTCAGCATGGTTGCGTTCTGAAAAGAAATTAATAATGAAAATATTTGCACGATACATGTTATTATCGATCGTGGTTGGTTACTACGATCGGTCTAGGGAGCCGACACTGTCACCGGCATTGGTTCTTGAATTGATCTAGGGAGCCTGGACGATGCCGTTCTTATTTTGTTTCTTAGAATTGGTCCAGTGTGCATAGGTAACGTTCAGGCTCGACAAATTAAATAAAAGTCAGTTTTATTATTGAGTCACATTTTGAGTTCTCAATTCCAGTCTCAATAAGTGCTCACAAACACAATAAAAAGTCTCAATAAAAATCTTAAATAATTTGACAGGCCGAGGTTTTTCTGGATGTCCTTGAATTAAAAATAACAACTCAATAACTTATTACATTAATAATAATTGATAAGTATTGTTTAGTGTGGTTACGAAGCGTTTAAAATTCATTATGTTGATGAACTTTACACAAACACTGACTGCATTCCTGATCACGCAAAAATCAACAACAAAATAGTCAATTAAAAACAAGAAAGAAAGAAGTTTGAATGCAACATTGTTAAAAACTACATAGATATTAAAGAAGGTAACAGTTTTGGTCTATTGTTTAATGAATATTAAACATTTCGTAACCACACACAACAAGAGTTAACCATTTATATTAAAATCGCTCTGCTCGAGGAAAATGTATGAATAAATCATGTAGTAAATGTACTGAATAATGCATTAGGAGTACAAGTACTACTGTCACTACCAGTACATGATGCTTGTTTGTTCGAAACAGAATAAAAGTGTGGCGCTTTATTGATTTTCCTAAACAGTTGTTGTGAATATGTCGGGAATGTAGCAGATACTAGATATCTAGGACAACCACCCAAAAAACAACATGCTGGCTGTTGCGCGGGTGAGACGCGGCTGAATTATTCGAAACATCCCGACTCAATTAAGCAGATTTTTTAGTGAGGGATTTGAGTATTCTATTTTTGACCTTTATTGTAGTGATTTTACTTAGAACTGGGAGACTAGTCGCGAGACAGTTTCGTAACTGATTGTGCCCTGGCTGAGACTCAACTGAGACTCTTATTGAGACTAGTTTTTATATTTTTACGAGCCTGGACAAAATAAGAACGGCAACGTCCAGGCTTAATCTGAAGATAAGAACTAATTGGGTACGAGCGGTAGCACTGGCAAAACTAGCAATGAGCCAGACAATACCGCATTGAAGATTAATTAAAAATACCCGATGGAAGCAATGGAACTTCTACAAGCCCAGTGTGAATCAAGACCATTCGGACGTTCTGTAAAATCCCAAATGCAAAAGCTGAGAAACTCCGGGTTCTCATGCCTGGTTCCGCACCACCAAGCGACACCCGATGCTTTAGCGATAGCAAATAATCTCCGAAATTTTCACGTCGACTTTAAAAACATAAAAGAATGCTATTAAATTGTTGTTGCAAATTGAACTGGCGATGCGCGTGGGACGAGGTGACCAAGTGCTTAAGGCTGTGAGCTCGAGCATCATCCTCGTCGGTTCCGTCTCACGTTGAAAAAGTTAAAACAACGTGAAATTTATTCAGCCGCTATTAAAACTGCATCATGACAGGTAGAGAAACACTCACACCTTGATGTTGTTTACTCGTTGTAGTTTAAGATTTACGTCGCGTTCTTTTGCAACAAAATTTCCATATTCATCAAAATATTTTGGGATTAAACTAACAAGAATCCCACCAATGACGGAAGAACGGTAAACACCACTAGATGCAGAAGAAAATGTTACATGATATGTGTCAAAATCGCCGCATTTTGTTATTCACATTACTTAGTAATGCATGGTGACGTCATCTTTATTAGACCAATAAAATGCCATAATGTGCCTGATTTAATTTATTGCATTTAAACGATGAACCTATTGGTGCATTCTTATTTTTGGGCGGAAATTTTAATCAGGTATGGTGCTGCTACTTTCCAATGATAATAAAAATTAAGGAAGTAAGAAATAAATTGAATAAAACATGAATAAATTATGTGCTTACCTGTTAAAGTTGGAGTTGACTTATGGTTGATTAAGGCACAGTGAGGTTGTAAATTTTATTTTACAACGAGTAATTGTCAAGGTGCGCGAGTCACTTCCATCTAGTCTGGTTAAATACGTGATAATGCAACCTTAATAACAGTTGAACCAACTAAACACTTGTTTAAATTCATAAACGAATTACGATGGTAAAACGAAGCCGACGAGCCCATTAGATCAACAGTACAACAATATTTAATAATCCATTTGAAGAAAGGGTCATAACAATTGTGAATTATTACTGCAATATAGTAAATTACACCGGTCATGACTTAGTAGTAATGTAGAAATTGAATTAACCAATGACATTGTCTGAATATAAAATACTATAACTTCCATTGCAGAAAATAATTTCAATAAAAATCTATTTAATCCAAAGTGAATTAAGTCAATTTTATACTGACTTAAATCACTTCGTAAAACTAATAAAATAACCCAACCATTTTTTTTTCGAGAAAAACAAATTGCCTATAAGTAAATTAACTAAAAACATTATCACATGAATAAAATAAGTGGAATTTTAAATTGCCAATCTCTAAATGACTTAAGTTAAGACACTTTTCAAGATTGCGTTGTTTTTCAATGAAAAACTCGATAATATGTTTTAGAAAACAATAATCTTAGAAAGAGAATCACGATTTATGAAATAAAATAAATAATAATAATAAAGCAATTAAATCAACTAGAAAAATGATTTCCTAAATGTTACTTAAGTCACTCCCACAAACTGATCTTACCTCAAAATAAATAGTAAGAAACAAGAATAAAACAAGTTGTATTTTTCTTTTTATTAAAAATTCATATAATCAATGAAACAGTCAACAACGCGTGCTTGAAATATGTGTAAATAAATATACAATGTATGTTTCTGCACAAATCTATCCCATTTACATGTAAAACCCCACTTATCACTAACATCACACGCCAAACCAGCCCATCAGACATGACAGACATGATCAATGACTAAAAAACCACCATCACTCGAAAGTCAAACCTAAAGTGACTTAAGCCAAGTGGCATTTGATATCAATAAATCTCTTAGACAGTACTACATAATACAATATAGATAGAAAACACCATCCTTACAAATCAAATATTCAAAAAAAAAAAAAACACTTAAGCCCTAGAGGTGTCCTAGAAAACACTAAGCTATATATTTTATCATATCATCTCATTATATTAACGGAACTCTAGAATACAATACATATGACTAAGAAAAAATGCAGTGACTTAAGTCATATTCACCACAAGTGTTTGCAGATAATACTGGACCAATTCGACACATCTAATAGTCATCGGTCATATCAATGATAAAATTTACAAACTTGATAAACATCGCAACACGACAATAAAATATTTTCTGCGGCACAACAATTTGTAGTAAGTTGTACAATAGTCACAAAAGGCACTGATAGATCATCACCAGTCTTGGAATTTCTGAGAGGTTTGTTAAGATTTTCGTCGTCTGCGTCCACTGTAAGCCATGATATCTAACTGGGGATCACGATCTAAACGAACAATTGGAACCATCTCACATTTATCGGAATTGTAATCTTCTTGTTCCTTATTCTGATCAATGGCGAATGGATTGTTATTGTTATGATTCTGCATCTGATTCGGACACTCTTGGCTATGACCTAGAGTTAATGCATCTCCTCCCATAGTTGAGTTTGATATAGACCTCTTTATAATCAACTTTGGTATTCTATTCTGTGCTTCGCCAACTCCACTCTTTACCACTAGATAATCCTCAGCATCATCTACATTGACAACTTCAGAATCGTCAATTGAAGATGGTGTTATCAACGCAGGTTTCTGGAGTCTGCGACGCTTCCGACGTTTTCTAACACCTTCGTCGTCGTGGGTTTCACCTGGGTCCAAATTCCGCATCTGATAACTACCAGCGTTTGAGGCGTTAGTAAGGTTACTTTGGGGTTGTTGTGGTTGGATTCGATGCAGCTTCATTTTAAGGTCATCGTTGCTCAACACCCCGTATTGTTTCTCCATCAAATTCTGAGTCTGCGGCTGGGGCCCATTCGTGGACTGAGTCTGTTGCAGCTGAGCTTGGTGCATGAGATGATTCTGTTGTAGAAAATACAAATGCTGGTAGTATTGTTGAAACTGCTGCCATTTATTCCACATCTCATACTTTTCCAGATTCGGGAATTGAAAGTTGGAAACAGATCCAAAACTAGTTGTAGCAAAGTCATAATTCAAGGCGCCAACTGGAGGCAGAGAGGACCAGTTGGTTAAGCCCAATCCTAAACTGGTGTCACTTAGATCAGGTATTCGGTAGGAATTCCCCAATGGGCTAAAGATATTAGACTCAGAATTCTCCGCTGTTTCCATAACAGGCACATTGATAGACTTATTTCGCTCCTGGTCAACATGTGTCTGTTCAACTATAGGCGACTTGGGTGATTTTGGTGATTTTGGAGACTTGGGCGATTTGGATGGTGACCTTTTCATCCACTTTTTAACCTCCTTCGTCTCCCGTTCCCTAGTTGCTTTGGTCCCTTTGCGTAGATTACGAATAATCACTTTGGTTTCCTCAATTGTACACGATATATCATCATCATCATCGTTCTCATGCAGGTCATGAACCTTAGATGCAGAACTCTCAGTTGCGACATTTGCACTATCACAATATTGATTAGTAGTACTTGGTATAGGAACATCATCTGCTTCTTTTTGGTCCTCGATAGCTGCCGACTGTCCACAAGTGACTGGTAACTGACAGTCGCGAGCTGTTTCCAAATTCTGTAACTCGTCAATTACACTAGATATAAAACTATTATTTACATCAACATTTGCATAATTTGAACTAGATGTATCACTAAGTGGTGCATTTTTAAGGTCCATTGCTTCGCCAAATGGCAATTTATCAACCTGAATCTGATTTTTAGTAATTTCAACTGATTGATGATTGCTTAATGACAAATTCATTGGTATATCATTATTTTCTTCGCAAAATATTTCATCCTGGATAGTTTCATTATCATCACCTAAATGTATTACAGCATTTTCTTCTTTCTCGAGAATTGTAGTACTTTCTTCCCTTTCTGTCACACTTTCTTCGATTTCCTGTTGATTCTCTTCTTGTTTTGGCGAAGCTTTATTTTGAATTGGTACTTCAGAAATAACCGATGCGGAAATTGTTTCTTTCTGAGAATCTGTCAAAACTACTATCTCACTTTTACTGTTAATAGTTTCAGTAATTTCTGTTACTAAATTTGAAATGTTTTCTTCTTGCTCCGAATGAATATCGCTAATTGTTGAAGCATCTAGTTGTGTTTCAGTACTTTCTGCAGATATTTCTGTGTTGTTTTCTACTGTTTTGATTTCGTTATCAATTTCTTTGCTTTTTTCATCATTCTCATTTCCATTCTCTGCTTCTCTATGATTCTTTTCTAAATCATCTAACATAGAATCTTCCGTGAGTGTATCTGGACCTGTCCTTTCTAAAGATGCCTCATTATCCACTGCTTTTACTTCGGTATTATTCGAAGATATCTCTTCAGGATCCTCTTCATTCTTCGTAATTACTATAGATTTTTGACACTCAGTTCTTTCTGAGTCCACATGAACACCATAATATAATTTATCCATTTGAGAATTTTCTTCAGACTTAATATCATCCTCATGTTTTATTTCCCCAAAACACATCTTTATTTCATTTTCAGGAACGTCATCCATTGTGGTTTCAGAATATTTTGAATCCTCTATCCTGTCATCATCGTTTTTCTGAACTATATTTTTGATGCTTTCATCTGTTTCTGTATTCTTATTTATTTCATCACCTTTCACATCCGAATTTTCTGCATCCAAGTAAACCTCATTGCCCTGCATTATATCCTCATACAATTTTCCATCACTCACATCATTCTGCCTGTGATTTTCACCTGTAATTAAAAACTTAAGACTTGCATTTACCCTTTTCCGATTTGTTTAATCATAGAAAAAGCAAAGCAAGTTAGTCACCGAAAAATAAAAACCAACACCATAAACATAAATTATAAGCATTTATTACTTATACTCAATCAAGAATGAATAGAAACAAGAAACATTAAACGTGAAAAATCAAAAGTGCTTAAGTGCTTACTTACACAAAGTAGTAATTTCCGTAGCTTCAACTTCAGAATTTGCTACTGATTCCTTATCTCTTTCAGAATTGTCACTGCTAGTTTCACAATTGACATTGACGTTTACACCTGCAACTTCAGCTTTTTCCGATTCGTTCAAACATTCTGTTGGAGTAATCTCAGAATGAGCGAAAATATCCACTTTTTCCATCTTCTCCACAACTAAAGGTGGTTCCTTATTGATAAAATTATCAATATCACTCTCATCAATTCTATCAAATTGTTTAACTTCAAACATGTTGGTCTCCATTTCTACATCTGAATCTTGAAATATATCCTCTGGATCATATTTCTGACTCTCGTCAACATCCTCCATACCATTGGCTTTGATTTCATATTGCGACGAAGGTAGCAACTCATTCAAGTCAATAATATTCTTCAATCTATTATTCTGTGTCTGCATTTGACTTGAATTCATCAAACTCTGTGTCTCCATATCCTTTCCTTTCAACACTTCTCTGTCCGAATCTGAACTTGTCTTCATATACTCATCATCCAAGTTAAAATCATCTGGATCAATAAACAACCTCTTCTTCTTCGAACTTGGCGTCACAGAAGTAGTCTCAGAACTATTCAAACTCGTCTTAATCTCATCTAAATTAATCAAAAATCGTTTGCGTTGTCTGGGTTCATCTGCAGAGCAATTCATCGGCTGCGGTTCAGAATCACACTCTGAACTTGTGCCTGCTTTCCTCGGTCTGAATTCGAACTTCTTCTGAGTCATTGCGAAAATGTTGTCGATTTCTTTATTCAGATCCATTCTTGGCAATGCTATTTTCTGAGACTTTTCCTTCTTTTGCGCCAAGTGTTTTAGTTTTCGAGCAAAGTGTTTCCTATGTTTAGATGATGTTGATACCTCCGAACCGGATGAGGTGGATCCAGATGATGATTCGGAATCAGATGTGGAGGAAGAATCTGATCCTGAGCTACTCTCGGATGAAGGTGACATTGCTCTACTCCTGATCTTTTTTAAAGCTTCTAGATTCTGTAGTTTGTGTAAATATGATCGTTTTGGAGAATCAGACTTATCTGCAACTTTAGAAACTGACGTTTTTTCTGCAGAAGGCTTATTGACTTTCATAGTTTCAGCATGACCTAAAACAAACAATGTTAGATAATATTCGGTAATATTAAAATCGCAAGTACCTTTTTCTGCATCAACAGAACCATTAGAAACAGTTCCATGGCTATACTCCATTTCTGAAACTCCGGTTCGATCCAAATTCCTCTCTGGTAATTTCTCCGAATTAGTAGCATTTGGTTTCTCAGAAACTTGATGAAGTTTCTCAACTTTGTTAACTTCAGGGACCCTTTTTACTAATTCAGGCCTCAAATTTGGATTCTCCATGAAGTAAGTCTTCCTTCGAAATTCAGAATTCGGATATGTCTTCTCAAAATCAACGCAATTTATTTTCGGTGAACTCTGACTTTGAGATGCTTGAATCTGAAGGTGCTTCAACCTGGGATCAGTAGGTCTCTCATTCTTGTCACTCTTGAGACTAATCGTAGCCGGCGGAAGTGGCGGTGTTGGACTTACCTCTTCTGCAGTAATAGCATCCAGAGGAATATTCTCAATAATAGCAGGAATGTTAAGCTTGGAATGAATAGGTGCATCTAAAGATCGTTCTAGGAGTGTTTCAAACTCGGTTGTAATCCCCGAAGACATCAGATTCAGACACAGATTCTGATTGGCGAGAATGTCATCTGGTTTACGATCATCATCAGGAAGAGGCAGTTGATCAAAACGCTTCTTTTTGTATTCGGCCAAAGACAGTTTCTTCACAGAAGAGCCTAATGTAGGGCTAAGAACTGCTTTCGATGGTTTCATTACCTTCGGAGATAACATTTTATTTGATTCTGAAGTATCAACAATAGGAAGTGCTTCAATACTCTCACTTATAGCGGTAATAGAATCAGAAGACGGTATTGGTATTAATATTTCCAATGGGACCATTGTTTCTACTTTCTCAGAAGCTATGTCATTCTTTTCTAGAACTGTTGAAGATGTAATTATAGGTGTTTCTTTCAATTGAGCTTTGGTTTTGAAGTAAGGTTTCTTATCTGCAGCAACTTGATCTTGGTTGTCTATGAGTAAAGAATCCACACCTATCTCAGAATTAAGAATATTCTCCAGCGCCTCATTGTTCCTATTATCCATTTCTTTGTCTACCTTTTCAAACTTGTCTAATTTCTGAATTTGAACAATGGATGATTCTACAAGACACTCCAACTTCCGATTCCTTGAACTAGGCGTCTTAATTTTAGTTTTAGTCTTCTCATCTTTAGTCAGAATACTAAAGTTATGCTTTTCGCTAACAAATGACTTTTCTTGCTTATCAATCTCAAGCTTATCTTCAGACTTGGATGATCTTCTTTGAACATTATACTTTCGAAGTCTTTTAGAACTGATTCGGGAATGAACCTTACCTTCTGGAATTTCCGAATTCTCTGTTTTAATAGCTTTCGGCTTAATTTCTTGACAATCCACTGATTTCGAACAATGTACTCGCTTTTCAAGGTGAACTTTTGGCTTTTCCTTGGTTTTGTCCTCAGAAGAAGATGTAGAAATTGTGGAGGAACTTGTAGAATCATCAAATAAGTTGATCTTGTCCTTTTTGCGATTTATATATTTTGTATCATCTACCTTATCTTTATATATATCCTTGATATGCCTGAGCTCCTTAAAATCTTTAGATGGTCTTCTGGCATAATCCTTCAATGCTTTCTCCTTCTCATTCTCTTTAACTTTTTCTTTATGTACCCTATCTGCATCATGGAACTTCCTCCTTGCAACCTCAATCTTCTTCTCATCTGCCATTACATCCTTACTAGACTCAGAATTATTCCTCTTTCTTGCCTGCCAATCCTGGGTCTTCCTTTCATCAATTTCACTTGAACTCATTCTCCTCGTCTTCAACAACTTTGCATCGCTTTCTAAGATGCTCTCATGATCATCTGATGTCTTCTCAACGGTAGTCTTTAGTTTTTGACAATTTTGTTTTTTGCGGAGATACTGCTTCATAGTCTGAATACGTTTCCGCTTCCTTTCTGGATGGTTTATGGCACTAAACTCCATACGTCTTAGATTCGACATCTTTTCCTTTGCTCGGGATAAATGTCTAACTACTTCCTCACGATCGGATTCTTTCAGTTTAACAAATGCTTGTTTCAATTTAGGACGTTCACCTGGCGCTAATCCTTCGTAGTTAATTTCTAGATTGAGTTTATCTGGAAGGATTACAGTAGGTAACGCATTTTCGGCATCTGATTTGAATATATCAGAAGGTAAATACGAAAAAGTATCTCCTTTCTCTAACTCAATCTGCATTTCAACATTTGCATCTTCAACATTGTCAGGACTTGGCATTGGTGTTGTTTCCGAAATTGATTCTGTAATTACCTCATCATTAGTCTGCATTTCTTCGAACACTGTTTCTGGGACTTTTATCGCCTCTACTGCTTGTTCTGTAGACAAAAGAGCTGATTCTGTACCAGTAACAGGGCCAGGTGCTGTTTTAGCCATTGGCATCCCAACATCCGAATCGGAAGTAGTAGCAATCTGGTAACTCTCCTCCATATTTATCGGAGTCATTGGTGAATCTAATCCAGATAGAGTCAACTGTGGAGAACTTTCTGAGACGCATTCGTTATCAATTATGACTTCATTACAGTTGTCATTCAGTAAAGCTTCAATATCACCGAGAGAATGAGGAGAGTACATTTCTTCTGCATCCAACTGAGGCATTTCTGATTCCCTCTCATCTGCTGTAGAAATGCCAGGTTGCAATTCATTCTGTAGCTGAGGCATATCATTCTCCGAGCTTTCTAAGGCATCAAACATCATCTTTTCTGAGAGTCTTTCTTTATCTTCTACCGGTGAACTAATAACTTCGGCACTAATTTCTGAATTGGGTGCAGTTATATCTTCGCTTTTGTCGATTTCTGATATGGTTGCGTTTTTGGATACAGAATCAGATATTTCCGATGTATTCGATGTCTCCAAAACAAAAGTACTATCTGTAGTTGATGTTGAATTTTCTACAGTTACCTTACAATCAGTCACCGGACAAATTAAAAATGTTTTTGAATCTTTGTCCATTAGAGAAACCTTGAGAAGATGTTCCCCGAATTTTAGGGTTACAAAATCTCCTTTTACATCAATCTCGGGATTTACTACAATTCGCGTAGCTTTCTCCATCTCCGAATTAATTTCTGCATCTTCCTTGCTAAGTTCCATTTCTTTCGATTCTGTATCTTCATCCCTTCTGTCAATTTTCTTATGCCTAAATTCGGTAGCTTCTTCGCCGTTAGGCCTGCAGTCCTTTGTCAACTTGTTGGACTCTGTATCAAAATCCTTTTGTACCTCATTCTGTATCACTGTGCACTCTTCAATCTTCCTCTCCGAAGTCTTCATATCAACCACATTAGTTTCTGATATTGGCTTAGCAAATAAATCATCCGGAACGCTATCATCCAAAAACTGTTCTATATCATTCAACGGCTTCGGAATCTCCTCCAGTGTAGACCCCGGCGTCATAGGACTTTCAAACTCCCCCACTTCAGAGGATTCAAAAGGCACATTACTTAAACTAATATTCTTCTGCGTCCCAGCTGTTTTGATCACTGATGTGTCTTTTTCAATAACTTGAGTGACTGCAGAATTTGAATTACTAACCCCCGCCGCACTATTAGCAACACGAGTGTCCTCGTCCACTTTGTTATGTTCTCCGAAAACTATCACAGAACTAGTAGCTGTTTCCATGCCCGTTGATGCTTCACCCACTTTCCTCACCTCGGAAATCACAGAAATGTTCCCCACATTCGCTGCATTCGAAGCACTGGTGGTACTCACAGTAGTATTAAGTGTAGAAACAGTTGAAACAGATGACTCCTTAATTACAGAATCTTGCGTAAGATTCAGCGGAGATGTTATTACCGATGTCGTCGGAGTTGAACCTAGGAAACCTTTAATATTCTCCGGAAGTTTATCAACTTGCAAATGGATATACTCTCCGATATTCTCCGAGGAAATTTCAGTCGAGTCCAAAATATACAAACTCTCTGCGGTTGCATTTCCCTCTACTCCAACCATATTCTGCGCATTCTGAGTCTCGGTCTTTTTCAACTCCTCTCCGGATTCCGGATTGAAACCTTCTATGAAATGCTTCAAGCTGGAGTTGGTCTTTGTTGAGGAAGTATCCGAATGTTCTTGGTTCAGATCAATAATGCCCTGATGATGCATAAGTGAATTCTGAGCGTCTAGATTCGGCAATCCAAGGTTTTGCAATAAATGATACGGCTTTCCAATGACCTCCCGACTTTCCAGAGGGTTCACCTGTGGAAGTGTGAACTCCCTTCGATTCTGATAGTGTTGAGCATATTCCAACTGCTGTTGACTTGTTGTAGATTGATAACAATTCGGAGACCCCCTCGGAGGGTAATGCGATACATCATGATAAATCCTACGTGGCGATATATTTCTGAGATCAATTGTGGGAACCTGTACTTGAGAAGGTAATCTATACCCAGAATAATTGGTCCTGTACATGTCTTGCGACTTAGGAACACCAACACCTACACCCAGTCCACCAGTTGCCGAATTCTGACTTCCACCTGGAAAGTAATTCTGAACGTTAGAAGCAAACCCAGGACTGATGGTCGAATTCCCTGCGTTACTCGGATAATTCCTATAATTTCTAAAATTGCTATGTGTCCTATTCCCGTAGGTACTATACATCGGAGCCATCTCAGAATTTCCAGATGGAAAACCCAAGTATTCCTGATACTGATTCGTCATTGGTCCAATGGGTCCTCTTTGGTACTGTCCCAGCTTGTAATTCTGCGAATAGTAGTCCTTCTGTATATACTGACCATGTTGCGGATGATGAGGTTGAATGTGATTAAGATGAGATTCCTTCGGATGCATTCCGGAAAAATCCTTATATGCCAACATATTGGAACTTCCACCTGGGTAGTTCTTCAGTTGGCCCAGAGCAGGTCCATGTGGTTGTAGGGCATGGTGGTGTTGCACCTGCGGGGTCTGCTCCACCACCGAGCACATCATGTAGTCTTTGTCTTTGGGCGCGGAATGTATCTGCTTCTGGATCACAGGCGTAAGATGGGGCTGCGGATGGTGGGGCTCCACAATCTCGGAGTATTTCACCTGCGACAGGTTCTTCTGCTCATGCACCATGTTGTACTGGTACGGCTGATTGATGTACATATTGTAGGTTGGCTCCGCTGCAGCTGAGAGACCTCGTGGTAGTGGGTTGTGGTTATGTGGGGCCACGCGCGCGATGGGGCCTTGCGGTTCAGTGGAGGTGTTGCTCGAGTCCATCTGGAATTTGTCGTCTTTCTTGCGCCACTGACGAAGGGATGCTGTTGAGCTCTAAAATGATACAGAACTTAATATGTGCAAGAGGAGGAGTCCGAAGAGGATGTTCTTACAGAATCATGGTGGGAATGTGTGGTCGTGGCGATGGACGTCGCCCCGCCAGCGGAATGGTTGAGATGACTGGCGCCGCCCACCTGAGGGCCGGAGCTGTGTGCCACAGGGGCGGAGCTTTGGTTCGTTTGATAGTGCAGCACCTGGTTTGTGGACATTGCAGACGGCTGCTGACCAAATTGAACTCCAGCATGATGCATCAGGCACTGGAAGCAATAGGGATAATACATTACTCTCCGTATACAGATCAATGTTACATAAATGTCAGACAGACATTCTATTTGAATAAAACTGACTTAAGTCTAGTATGATATGTAATTGAAAAAAAAAAAAAAACACAAATTTAACTATATTAAAACTAAAAAATTAATTTCAGCAAGTTCAAACTGACTTAAATCCAATCATTAATTTTCAAAGATATGCTCAAGTCACATCTATTTTTTAAAGTGAATTATTTAAATTAATTGCACTGGAAAAAGCACATAAACTTTTCAAGTTCTCATTCTATGAATTGACTTAAGTCTCAATTTGTTCCTGTCTTATTTTAGAATACTGGTTTTCTGATGTCCACAACAACAGTGTCCAATCCAGTTAAGTCATCCAAGCATTTAGCATGCTTGCCATTCAATTAACATCCGCGTGCTAATCACTTTTAGCGATCGCCCGAGAGTTCAGTGATCAGCGGCGGTCATGTTTGCATGACTTAAGTCAAGTTGACTCCAGCAAATAGTACGGTGCACTATAGGCACTATGCAATAAACGTCTCCAACCGTGGTGACCGTGGTTATTTTAAGCTGAGTTCGTACTGATTTAAGTCAACATTGGAGTAAACGAACGAAGCGTGCAGTACATCACATTGTACCAATGTATGAGGTGCAGCAACAAGAGAACATGATAGAACATAGCCTAAGTGGTGTTAAATTATGTGTAAACAGGAAAATAACTTAAAGCACATTACAAGAATTTTGTGGTTTGTCCTCAAGTAATCTTTTATTCACTTGAATAGTATAGTGAAAAAGTAACTTTAGTTAAATTCAAGTTGTTTTTAAGCAACTCAAGCCAATTTCAATCTTGCAAATTTTTATATTGGTGGCTTAAGTCAGGTTCATTCATGTTCATTCATTCATTCATAACTTTTCCCACACGTTGCAAACGCATGAGTTAAGTCCTTATCAAAATATGTTCTTAACTGACTTAAGTTAACCTTGTTTTTTAACAATCGGTTTAGATTGGTCCGTGTTAAACTTAGAACATGTCATAGAAATGACTTAAGACAATTTTTAAGTTCATTTTAGTTCAAGGTTTTTATGATTGTGAATAAATATCTTCATTTCATTACACTGACACAATTAAACATTAATTAATTATTTCTTTGAAATAGACTTTAATGATCTGGTAAAATTCTGCTTATTTTACAATTAACTTGATAGTATTTCCTGTACTTATGTTAATTATTAGAATATCGTTCAATGAAAATGTGCAGAATTCAGTTTGTGTTAGGTTAGGTGGTAAGATGGTCATATGACTTAAGTCACGTGGTGCAAAAATTATGATCCACTACTTTTTCAACCTCGTTCTCCTTTATTACGATTTGACTTAAGCCTAATATGATACAGCGCACTCCCCTTATCTTTGAAGTTATGACGATTGAAATGTATGTTTCGAGGTCAAACTGCATTTGTTTTGAAACTAACTCAAGCCCATTTCCGGTTATTTACAATTTCCAGGATTCGCCAATAGCCACCTAATGAGCCATACCAAAATACCACGATACCGCTGATCGGATGGTCCAATGTTGCCGATAACCTAATGACACGCGCCAATATGGCCGCCTCTTTGCATCTCCACAATAACAACAAATCTATTTGAGCATTCTCCACGCCGATAAGATGCCACCACACCCCACTACCAACCGCGCCGTCGCGGATGCCTATCATCACCAGCTCGAGCATAATTACACGATTTAAATATTTATCCGAGCGTGTGCTGGCAACCGCACGGCGACCCGCCGCCATTTCCAATTCGCATTCACACCGATCCATTATTCAGGCGACGTGGAGGTAAACAGCGAGCGCAGATGATTCATTTGTCATCGTGCTATTGTACGAATTAAATATTTAAGTACAACATCAATGTGAGTTGGTTGGAAAATGTATTATTTATTTATAATTGTGTATTGATGGAATTCGTGGAATTGTATTGTGAGGAGCCACCGAACACTTTGGTACTGATCAATGTGGTAGTTGGGCAATGAAGACAATGATTAATTAAGCTAATTTACAAGGAAGTTGGCGGGTAAATAGTGGCGAAGACAAATAGAGTCGTCGGTTGATAAAGAAGTGCAAACCACATTGACAATTACTGCCATTGTGAAAACATTGGAACCGATGTGGCGTCAACATCAAGTTGGAAAAAAAAACAATAAGGAGAAATTAATTGTAAAATAGTACACTGTAGAAAATGTTTACTTGAGTCATAAACGTATTTCATGTTTCCTTGCTTATTGTTAATTTGTCAGCAAACTTGGCATGTTTGAAATTTCATTGAGTTAGCCCAAATCAGTTTCACATCTAAGACTAGACAGTTCTTGGTCACTCTTTTTTTTTGATTGTAGTAAACAATTCGTATTTGACTTAAATCCTCGTCGAAGAAAATTAGGTACATTTTAAGAATTCTCTAGAAGTCATCTAATTCATTTCAGTCATTTCAAAAAAAAAAAAAAACAATCCATGCTGTTCTTCCAACCTAACCTAACCTAAAGTCAGAACCGTCTGTCTCCCAATAAACCTCCTTCTACTTCTCATAGAAGACCAAACGAAACCAATTTAGCTTAGCACACAATTGACTAGCCTATGCATTTTGTCTTTTCACCAATGATGACGTAGATTGTAATACGATCCATTACGTCGCGCCACTACTGCTGTACTGCTGCTACTAGTGCAAAAAACCAACTACCAACATTAGGACTGCATACTGTAGCAGGAATAGTAAGCACATCATGTATCTCATTGCTGGGGCGACAGCAGTTCGATGCGCGATGAACGCAGGAAGTAGGACACTGGATAGCACGTGTATTGGGCCGTGCATTTTGTATGTGGCATTATTAAATCGACTCAGTATGAAATTATACAGTCATACACTATGTGAGTAGCTGTACCTTGCCCGATATACAATCTGAACCTATTCGGATATAATGAAATCAAGTTGCAAGGCAATTGTAAGACCCTGTAGAGTGTCTGTCAGAACCTATACAAGTATTAGGTTACAGTTGTAATGTAAGCCTGCAGAGTGAAACCTAACAATTTATAATACTCTCTTTTGTGGAAATACTTTTGCTTTAGTTTCATTTAGTTGTGGTATCAGGTTAGATTGATTTCAACGTGACTTGAATTTTACTTTGTTTAAATTTGCTCTGTAAATAAATCAGAAAAAAATTAACTGAATTAAATAACGTTACTTCGGCTTGTGAAATATTTATTGTTGAAACCCAAAACTTCATTTTGTCCAAACCCAAATTCAATTTTTGTTGCCTTAAGTAATTTAAGCCAAAAGACGAAACAATATACAATGTATTCTCATATCCCACAAAATTGACTTTGGCTACTTTCGGTTAAATATTTTAATTAAAAAAATATACGATCCATCCTTTTCTTTTATAAACTATCTCTAAATTATGCTCAAATTGATTTAAGTCAATTCTACGGTTTCTTGTTTTTTTTTTCAACAAATATTTAATTTTTTTCACTCTGCAAGTGACGTTTATGTATTTCTACGAGCAACAAAATATACTTTTTTGGCATGAAAACAAATAGAATGCTAATCTTCAAATTGTTCTGAAACAGACTTGGATCACTAATGTCTAGAATAAAACTTAATAATTGTTAATACTTTTTAATTCTTCAAGAAAGTTCATTGTATCAACCAATGCACTGTTATAAAGTAACCTAACCTCTAACCTTAATTCAAGTCCATTTCCTGTCCCATACATACCTACATTACCATAATGCGCCTCTCATTAGCATTAATGGAAATAATAATAATAAAAAAAAAAAACACGAAGTACATTAACTTTCACATGGCTTCATGCCATTTCACGTTTTTCAATTCTTGTTGGTTCAGTGCAGTGTTGTTGGCGTTGTTTTTTTATTTGTCATCGTAAATGTGTAATGTGAATACGGGAGATTAATAATTAATTATGAACAAATAACAATAACCAAGTTAAATGGAAAAATAGTCATGTTGATTTACAAAAGGAGATGTATGTTTACCACGAGTGTCACTATACACAACTAGAAAACAACAAGGAAATGTGTGGAAAATGAGACGATGGAAAAGTTGTTATTATGCTGATTAAAGGAAGCTTGTGTTGGTATACAATATCATTAATTAATCGATCTTGTTTATTGTTTGTTTTGAAAATGAATATTGAATGGGAGAGTGAAGTTTGTCCTCGGAGTATTTATTGCAGGGTGGGTAAATAATTCATTGCAATTAACAGTGCCGGTATAATTATGCATAGTATTTACTATATACTATGTAGGTTACGCTGTTTTAACTGAAAGAAACTATTGCGCAACTTTCAAAATTAATCGGACACGAGCAATAATCCCTAGAGCTTGATCAACTTTTATTGCTTCATTATCAAACCTTCCATTAACAGATACTGATATTATAAAAACTTGATTCTCAATTAATCAAAGAATTTCAAAACGGTATGGACGAAGAAGCCTATAATTTTAGCAAAAACTAAACGACATAGATCATCATTTCTTGGAGGAATTTATTAATAAACAACTGCACTGCACATTGAAATGCAATTTTCTGAAATGTTTCACAACCCTATTGCGTAACATGCAATTAGTAATCTTCCAATAAATGACCAATCCATGTAAGTAGCACAAAACCTTTATTTCTGAATATCAAAATATAAATATTGCAATATTAAGGTGTCCAAATTCGACTTTGACTCTGCAAAATAAAATTGCCCGAAAACTAAACAACTTTGATCCATTTTTTTTTTTGGAGACATTTATTAATGAACCACTCCACTTTTATCAATAAATGAATTATAAAAATATCCTTGCTCAATTATCATTAAATTGCAATTCACTGAAATGTGTCACTTCCATCATATCGACTCATCATTTCCGTGTATATTGCGCATCTAACGCTAAGTTTAAACCAACTGAAACAGTTTAGCACTTGAATTCATCAACATCCATTGTGCAATTCATCGCCTTCCAGTAAAAACCGAATAATTTATGCAGATACCACAAAAGCTTTAACTACAGACATAAGAAATCTAAACTATTGCAGGATTTCCACGTTGCATTTTATGTCTCCACGTCATTATATACTTAAGTCACATTACCTAACATTCCTGCACCTAAAAAATATGAATAAAAATTATTATGCCGACTACAAACATGTCTAAAACCATTATCCCGTATTATAACCATTTTATCCAGTGCTTCCAAAGTCAAAAGCGACATAAACTCGCATTAACTCAAATTAGCGAAAAGTAAGAAACAGGTACAACGCCTGCCTTATCACCGAACTGCTCCATAATTGTGACAACGATTTCACATCGATTTGAGGCGTTTTGTCGCGTTTCCAACTCGAAACTGGACTGGAATTGCTGAAAATTTAACGCCGACTGCGGGCGACGCGGTGCGATAACGCGCACCGATAAGTAAACATGGCCGCGAGTTATGAGCGTAAACACGATAACGAAACGGGCGATAAAGATAAGCGGCCGCGGCTAGTGATTTGGCGCGCTTAACGCGGCATTGCGCGCGCGGTGTTAAGCGGACAGCTCTAATTCGCATGCGAAATAAGTTAGATTTTCAATGCTAAAATAAGACCTTTCTTCTGACTTTGACTTGGTTACACACTTGGGTAACATTACCAAGTTGATAATACCTCCGGCATCAAATTGACTTAAATGTAAAACTACCTAACTTGCAGTTTTAGTTTTCGGTTATAAAACTAGGTCGATTGTCTCCGAATGTCATTTTGCCTGACACCTTCTTATCTATGCCCATCGTGAATTAAGTCAGTGCGACTTAAGACAGATAATTTAAAGCACATAAATCGTTTAGTGTATAAAAACTGCCCAATTTACAAGAACAACCATTTCCCTTTTCAGTGATGAAGCAAGTTATCGTACTTCCGAGATTAGTATCAGGTGTGAGTGTACTTCCCACAGGCGAAGTGCTCCGAAATGAGACGAAACTCCGACTTGACGACTAAATCGAAATTATATACATTTTGTCGGACGTACAAGCAGTCATTTGACTTTATTGCCTCAAGCCACTTGTAAAATACCAATCAGCGCATTAAACAACACCGCTTTTCAATGCCACCTTTCCTTTTATCTGCGCAAATCATCATGACTTAAGCCATATGTAAACAATACGGCTAATCAGCAGCGCTCATCGTTCCGCATGAATAGTATATTGTCACTGAACAATAGCCCGCAGTATGCGCAATGAACGCAGTTAATTGCAGCGCAAACAATCAGCGCCAGCCAAGTGAAATATGCGCATTGACCTCTTCGCGTCCGCGCAGTAAGCAAGTAATGTAAGTGCGCACGCAAACTATGTAAGTCAAACGTATGCAACTAACTTTATCAAGTTTGTTATTATACTGCGGTGAACTAAACACCTGGAAGTGCATACTGTACACTGAGCTATTAATAAACTGGCTATGCTAACACCAAACATGGCGATTTGCGCCGAGGCATAAATAGAATTTGAGCAAAGTCATTATGTTGTCGGTCCGAACGAGTTGAGAAGTAATGTCGACTAATAGGCAACAATATCGCTTTCTGTGAGGAAGCTTTGATAGGTTCTCACTCTCAACAGAATTAATCATATTGACAGTGGGAGGTGTGGGAGTGGGAGATGTTTTTGAATGGCAAAAACAGTTGTTTGCTAAAAATCACTTACTAGATTTGTCAATCCGATTTAAGATGTTTCCGATTCAAAACAAATTGACGCATTCAGTCATTCCGAAAGAAGAAGAATTTAAATAACTTATACGTCCTTTCCTGTCCTGTCATGTATTATTTATTATTACATGTAAGTCAGTCATTTATGAATCAACACAAATTGATATAAGTCAATCGAATTAATCTTTCAACAAATATAGTTTACTTAAATGACTCAAATCACCTATGAATTAATGCCTTTGTTACATTAAGCTGTCATTAACATATTACTTTTCAAATATCAAAACAACTTAAATTAAGGCAATTCATTCAAAATTTGATAAAAAGAAAATCAAAATAAATTTAGAAATGAATGAACAATTAACTATGACATAATAAAAATAATATTTTTGACATTTTCTAACATAAGTCAATTTGCGTTCTTCCCTTATATTGTCATTGAATCCAATTATTTTTCAAACAAATCATATTCGGTAAAAGTCATTTCGGGACATTTTCTAAACTGACTTAAGCCAGTTTGCTATTTTCTAACGTTCACATTTTCAGCACTGAATACCCATTTTCAATTCCCTTTCTCCACTGACGGCCAAATATAGATTAATCCATTTGTAATGATCCGCTTTTCCCAATTGAAGAATAAACACAGATACAATGAGCTAACCTATTGCAGATTGCAGCAATATAATCAATTCCTGCATGTTGTTCATGCGCGTGTGCCGTTGCTCAGTATGTCATCGTTACCAATTCGAACGTGTCGATAGTCGATTGTCCAGGTAGCCATGCCAACTAGTCCCAACTCCAAACAAAACCATTTTCTATCTACCTATTCCACTCTACTTGAATCCGTTTTTTTTTCTATTCTATGCATTTCATGTTTTTGTTTTCTTTCAATCTACAACTATCTTCTCTGCTGTGATGGATTGACATTTTCTGCCAGTTTCCTGTTTGGAAAACGCACGCACAAAATTGAATATCTTTCAGGGAGTAAGATTGATTTTTACTGTATTACGTATTATTCATTCAAAACCTGCATTAAATTGAGAATAATATACAGAATGTTGTTTTACTCACACTACTTTAGTGAAGTAGTAGAAAAGCTTATAGAAGTAGACATGATTAGATGACTTGTTTTATCATTACGTCTTGGTATGTGAGTCAAGTTACAATGACCTATACCTGGGTTATAAAGTGAGAAAAAACTATTTAAGGTCGTAGGTACTTCAACAATTGTTATTTCTGCAATTTAAGTATCTTAAGTCACTCCTATGACATTAAAATTATGCTTTTGTCCTCATACCAATTCCTGAATAATTGACCAACGTAACGAAATAATAATCCCTCAAATATTCTAACCTAATTTCCAGCATCAGATACTGTGCGAAACACGAAACTTTCATTTATCGATACTTGTCCGTATAGCCTGATTTTCATTTCGACAAGTCGACCAGAGCATAACTCAACGACTCAACTCAATTTGTTATTGTCATTCGACAGGTTTGCCTGTCATTGCCGAAATGAGTCAGCAATTTCGTATTACGTTGCATATTTTTACCAAAGCGAGCAGTTGCTTGCTGTGAACTTTTACTAATTATAGATATGGTAGAACAAGGATAGCTATATAAATTTATTAAGCAACATGCGAGTGGTTAGTTTGGTATCAACAACTGTAAATATGTCCAATGTGTCCAATACGGTTGCTTTGTAGATTCATAAAATTTTATTATTTAGGCAGTTGTTTAATTATTCGAGATCAGAGAACAAATGAGAAATATTAGAAAATGTCAATAAAAGGTGCAAACTACAATATATTCCTCCGTTTTGTGAAATTATTGCAATTATTAATAGTTACATTAAAATCCTGTGCAAATTCTGATTTTTTTTTGATTTTGCACATTATCGATTTTCAATATGTTATTTTTGAGTGAAAACAAATGTTTTATTTTACTAGCATATCAAATTTAACATAAATAGAGTTGTTGCCTAAACTGTGCCTGTAAAATATTTATGCAAACAGAAGTAACGAAAGGGACCACCCTTTTATTAGTACGTCAAATCAACTTCATCTTTGACATCGATAATTGAATTGGTAACTGAATAACTTAAAATTAAGTTTTCCCTCGAGGAAATCGATAGACCAGAACATTATATTTATTATTATTTTTGGACCGTACTACAACCATGATACAGACACTGACACCGTACGTGACCTCTATTCTATTCTACTGCATCAATCAACCACCAAGGTTATTAGCAGTTATTGGGACTCAATATACCCCCAGCAGGATTTCAATCTGCGACCCTAAAATATGCGGTTTATCGACTGCGTATTTTATAGGCTGTGAGGAAGGTTGCCGCATTTTTAGACTCTCCTAGCTTTTGTTATTATATTTGGACTATACTACAACCATACCGATACCGTACTTGGTCTCCATTTCATTATACTGCATCAACTACCAGAGTTATTAGCAATTATTAGGACTGAACTTCAATTATTGAGTTCTATTTGTGGAGAAATAAAAAAGTGCACGTTCTTCTGCATATTGTAACATACCTTTGAAATTTGAAAATAAGTAAACTCACTGTAGTGTTCTTTCTATTTTCGACTTTTTAAATAAATCGAGTACAACATTTACAACCATTTCCGTTTTCCCAACCAGAAATGTTTTTTCAAAACCCGCGCCACTTGTAACTAGAAAATACACTATATCTAGTAATAACGAAGTTCGCCGATGGTTTACTAAACCCAAGCAGCACAAGCGAGAACTGAAAATTCAAACACAATCCAGAGTATCGTGGAGTGTGGTTACGATGTGTTTAATATTCATTAGATTGATAAAACTTAATCTAAAACAAATTTTATACTTAAGAAAGCAACGTGCCGAAATTTTTCCAATTAAAAGAAAACAATGTTGTCATCCCGCAACATTCGCTTCGACTAACTTTGGCAGCCAGAAATACCAACCTAAACAATTGCACCAATACAGATCCAATTAATTGGTTTCAAAAATCATTTACAGATTTATGACCTAATCAGGTCATAATTGTAAATCCATTTAGATACAAATACTTCCAATCCAATTAATTACAATAATTAAATGTTCTAGATTCCTGTAATTTCGTGTAACTCATCAAAGCTACCAACTACTTGGCACAATTAAAGCGTTTGTTGCTTAACATGAGACAATACTTAGAACAATACTTGTACACCTAACGAGCCATTGCATCTATCAAAACGTTAAACATCAATTAGGCACCGCACATGCGTGTTACCAAGTTGTAAACACTTAAATTACAGATGTCAACACGACTTGCCGTCTATACACCATCAAACAGCTCTGCTTCGACATTAGGAGAAAGAAATAGAAATCGCATTGAGTGAAAAACTCGCCGGCGCGGCAAGCAATTAAACAATTACACAATCAACTATAATAATGTCAATCATGCCATATTAAATGCATTGCTAGGATGCAAAACAAGGATAAAAATGCATAAACAACTTAAGTCAAGTTGAATGTTTTTATTAAAACATTGCAGCTTCCTTATTTTACTTATTTTACTACTTAACCTAACCTACTGCTGATGATGTTTAGACAGATTAAAACAGCAACCTATTACATGTTGTGCTTCCTTGATGCACTGCGTCATACAATTATTGCTGTAACTCATTAATGTGGAGAATGCAAATATTTAAATTGATTTTTCAAATTGAATTTATCATCTTAATTTATGGAAAATTCCAAATTAACTCAATACTTAAATTGCTGATGATTCCATTTTAATTGGTTTAGAAATAATCATATGTAATACATATTCTTCTTAATGCGAATTAATTATAGTGGTCATTTGATTTTATTCAATCTAAAAATAGGTTCCTTTTGCTGTCCCCCTTTTATTTGCTTTGCAAAATAGGTTAATTAATCGCATTGAAGACAACGTGTTGACAGCAAGAAAGCAAGTAAAGATAAAACAACAACCAGTTGATAGCTGCTCAATACGATAACATAATAATAAGTGTTTTTCTACTTCAGAGTTTAGCCAGCGCCATATTCGATTGCATTATTTTTATTACCCCCAGCAGAATATGAACCCGGCTCCATAGAATATAAGGATTCAGCTATTGAGTTGAGTTCTCACCTAGGAGACCCGAGTGTTCAATTCCCGGTCGGGGCACTTTAAAGGGCTGATACCCTTAGTAATAACAATGTTATTGTAGATAGATAGAAAAATAGAAAAAACCTGAGTGTTTGCAAATTAACATTCGTTTTACTTGCACTGCTATAGAAGTAGAAGTAATATATATTCAATACCATAATTCCAAACATCAACATATGAATTACGAGTTGAAATGATAAATAGATTTGGCGACAGATTTTGAGGCAGAATTTTGTGGTATTAATAGTTCGTGCTTGAAATTCATTAAATAGCTAGCTAGCTAGCTATATTTAATATTTCAACGTTGGAGGTATGCTGACAATAAAGCGTAATAGCTTGTTGATAAATTCAAGGCGATTTAATGCTAGTTATTGTGTAGCAAGTAAACTGATTGTTTTTCCAATGCCATTGGCACACAAATAATGCTGCTTATTATTAATTTACTAATAACACTATTAGGAGTGCGTAATCTATTGACGGCGATCATGCAAAACAGATGATAAAAATGAGAATTCAATTCCAATCAAATTGCTTATAATTAAACCAGTCTAATTGCATTGTGCCAACCTGCAATTGCATTTAATTACTATGCATTAATTTTGATTGAAGCATAATTATTTTCATGCAATTCGATTTCATCCGGCACTCGTTGACTTTTCGCGTTTCTCAACATTCCCTCCCTCTTACGTGTTAAGTTTTAGAATAGGAATAGAATGGGGGTAATAATGGAGTGTTAAGTATGACGCTTGCTTCTCATCCAGAAGATCCAGGAGACAGAGCACTAAAACCCAATAACAAGTGAACGAGTGGGTGGCAATAATCCGCAGGATTGGAGAAGCCATAATAAGATTCATACATTAAGATATATATAAAAAAAAAAAAACAAATCAAAAAAGGAAGGCAATCTTGCACGGTGAAAATGGATTGATGACAATACAGATATGATATTGTTATATGTCAAATTAAAGAGAATTTATCCTCTCTTCTAAATATTAATCGTGTTCAGTTTTTCTCCAGGCAGAACAAATCGAAATTAATAATAATAATAGTAATATATATATATTTCCAATTAATCAATTCTAATTCACCTACTAAAAATAAAAGTTTCAATTCGTCAATCAGGTAAATCAGACATTTTCGCTAAAAATTCTATTTTCGACTCGTTCTGAAGACTTGTAACACTAGATTATCTCCAGTACTTTTCCTGCTCGAAAACGGAATAGAATGCAATATTGATTTGCCGTCAAAGACTTTCCCGGTTTATTAATTATTTCGGAGCAATGGAGTTCTCCATGTGTTTAGGTTTAGATTAAGTACTAAACCTAAACACTCTATCACTTGTAAAAATTCAGTATGAATTACTTAATGTTGCAAAATAAACTTTTCTTGCGTATATCCACTAAATCTCCAAATAATTAATCATGGCACAACTTACGCCGTTTTACACCGTAATAAATGCATTATCCATCACTGATCATCGGTAATCCCTTGAAACGTCCTGGATATAAACATATTCGATTCACTTCTAGTTCAAGTACACTGGCTAATCCATCAAACCGCTTTAAATTTTAATATTACACTAGCGCCTTGTCCATTGTCTGCTCACTGCTTCCTGATTTCACAGTATAATTACGGCGCCTCCACCATCATCATGGTCATGGTAACTCAGTGCGTGTTCATGGCGTACACGTTACCACACGACTCACTGGCAATTAGCAATTGCAAGGTTCCACATGGTTTATGTTTTTCAACCGATGTCGAATAAACAAATAAAATCACTCTCGTTTCCAATGACTGACCTGTAAAATTTGACAAACTGTCAACCTCTATCCTGTTTGCCACAGAATAGTGTACAAGGTGTTACAAACATTTGCAATTAGACAATTCTATCTTCCACACTATATGCGGTTTAATTGATTGTGCTCAAATTGAAATGGAGCTAAAGCTAAAGTTGCCATTAACTTTTAATACATTGTATGTTCATTGTTTTCCTCTTTGTCCAAAAGCAGGCAACACTCTGTATCGTATGTTGTTTGTTCCTAGTAGTTATGATTTCTATTCAGATACCTAACATTAGTTGTTGTTGTTGTTTTTTTTTTTTTCACTCATCAGAATAAAATCAATTTCATTGAATTTCCTATGAAAAATTGTTGTTTTCCACTGCTTTTTGATTGTTTCAAATGCGTCTTTTGAAATTGAAGGTTTTCCTCCAGACTTTCAAGGTTTGAAAGCTTCTAACGCCTGCTATCAAATATTTCTGATTCGTACTAACATGGCAAATTTCACCTAAAATTCTAAAGTTCTCAAGAGTTTTGCATTTGTTCCATGTTCGCTTCCTACTGCTCGTGGAAAACTGAATACAATTCAAGAATCATTTTATGTTTTTCAATGCTTCCAACACCCTGTATTATATTAGAGTTATTTCTGAGTTTTCCCCTAAAACTGTTCAACATGCTTCTCATGATTATCCCAATTTCGAAGCCATCTAATAATCGACAATGTATCTGACTGTATCAAACCAGAGTTTCTAATAACAATTTCTCAAGCTTTCCCAACTTATTGCAACACCCTGTCTTACACATGTATCTCTTTGAGATGGCATTATTTATCACCGTAGTAGAAGAAAGCAAGAATTTAGTTCACTTTACACTGCTCGTTTTCTCCAATTTTTCCGCACCTCTTCGCTTAAGTCTAGTCTAGCTAGCTAGTCAAAGCACACTTCCAATTCGCTTTAATCGAACAAATCCATCGGAACTTTGCACTGTCATTCAATTCCACTCCACGCTGGTCGCCTTCCAACGCCACTCTCGCAGCATGTTGACCATCACTATCAGTGGATATTATTGAGTTGATAGCACTTACGTGTCTGCTTCAATTGTGCGTATGCGCGCGCGCGCGCGCGTATGACGTGCAATTAGTGAAATTTAAGTCTGCTCGCCATGCACGCACGATCGACGCGATGTCCGCCGCACGACTAGCGCCCGACGAGTTGTTTGGTCGAAGCGAGCGACGACGCTTGCCGAATTGTGCGTAATTCGGATGCGCAATGACACATCATATGCATGTACACCTCGAGTCTAGCGAGTGCAGCGAGCGAGCGAGCGAGCATGCAAATGAGGTTGGTGCGGAGCGCGCTGTGACGATATAATACGCTTGGTGTGCGATGAGTCGCGATGAGTTGGGTTGGGGGGCGGATTGAAGTGATGCCACATTTTACAACGAGGAGAGACTGCATTTGAGTGCATTGCGAATATGATTCATACATTAAGATAATAATAATCTTGCACGGTGAAAATGGATTGTTGACAGTACAAATATGATATTGTTATATGTCAAATTAAAGAGAATTTATTCTACTTCAGACTGGTATCTTTTCTAGCTATGTCAACTTATTGGTTTGCTTGCAAATTGATATTTTCGCGGATATTTCACTTCATCGACGTGATATGTTGCGCATTTTTGATAATTAATTGTGCCTATACTATGATAGATAAAAAATTCAAAAATATGTTAAATTAAAGAAGATTTATACTACTTAATGTAAATATTATTTCGTCCAAATAAACTTATTAGTTTGCTTGTAAATTGACATCTTCGTGCATGAATCACATTCTAAATAATATCCATAAAGAAACCTTTTTAAAGAGATTTAAAAAGTTTAAATAAAAGATGTAGTAAGTAAATTCATTGTTATTTAAAATCACATCCGACTTTTAGTCATAGTCATCCCTTTTGGCAAATAAATTATGATAAACTAATAAAGCAACTTTTTAATTTCATTACCCAATACGCATTTAGCATACTTTAATATCATTAATAGTTTAGCCACAATTAATAAACATTTGAGTTTCCAAGTTTAAGAATCAATTATGAACAAAAAAAAAGCGGAGATGACCGGAGATGACCGAAGGCAGCTTTCTGGTTTATTGTTTGAATTACACCAATAAATGAAATAAGGCTGGTCATATTTTGATTTTGTTCGGTGCAAACAATCAACACCATATTCGATATAATTTCAAAACAATGACATAATATTATCAAACTACTGTTTCAGCTTCTGTTGTGTTTTATGTTGATGATATAAAAGAAAGGCGATTGTTTAAAAAAGCTATCAAGCTCAATAGTTATTTCGAGTCGAGAACATAAACATATTTTCCTTTTAATTTAGTAACAACTAATAACGTTTAAGAAGAAGACACAAATATTATTGTATTAGTATCTCAAATTATAAGGTGCATCACCTCTTGTTGTTTGAGGTGAATAAATTAATCAATTTATTAAATCAAACTTTTCGTGAAATTTAATAATTAGTCTTGAAGTAATTAGCGAGTTTCGCAACCCTTGCACTTTTTCAGTTCGCGTTAACTTTCACCAATTCCACAACTAAACAGCGAATAAATTATGAATGTTTATCAGCAAAGATGATTAGCGAGTGTCGTACTTATCTCTCGATTCAATGTATCCTAATTGTACATGTCACACTGCTACTAGCTCCACTAGTCTGGCAGGTATGAGATGCGAAAAATGCCAATTTTCCATCCAACAACTCATCACGGTAGCGGAGGTACCGAGCCGCATCTATTCCGCGCATTCACTCACTCATGCACTTCGCAATTATGTTGATTGCTTGATACTTACTGCGCTTGGTGCGCGCACTCCGGCTCACTCGTCTCGCCGTGCGGCGGCGATAACCAAGAAGCTTGTGCGGCGGCAGCGGCGGCGATCGCAGTCATCAATTCATCGATGGATCCAGCGGCCCGCGAGGGGAATGCTGGCAGACGCGGAAAACGGCGCAAATGGCGGCCGGCCGCAGTCGTGGAAGGAAAGCTAGGGCACTGCTGCAGGCGACGCGCTCATTTCGGGCGGAAATCGCGCTGGCGGACGCGACGAGCGCAGCGAACGAAACAGCGGCGGCAGCGTCGGTGGCGCGCACGCCCGCCTGCAGCTATTCGTTTTTCGTGCGACGTCATGAGGCGCGCGCTGCGCAAGCGACGGGCGCAGGAACGTGAATCCTGCAAGTGGTCATTGGATATAGGCAACACAGTGTGCGCGCGGAAAGCACGAAAACCAATCGTAGGCTAGATAGACAACTTCAATGGCCCTATTGGGACTCGAATCGATGCGGGTAACGGCAATCTGTGGACCTGTGCTCCTGGTCAGTTGGTTGGCCGAGAGTAATGCAGATGAGCGTCTATTAGGTGGCATAGCCATTCAGTAATTAAATCGGCGTCATCATACGATCAACATCTCCAAGAAGCACTCATATGTAATCAACTTTGACAGTTGAGGTAGTGGACGAGAGAGAGCGCGGGTAATAGCGGAGAATGCCATATTATCACATCAAAGAGACAGTGTTGGTTTGGGTGGATTTTTGAAGGTTAGACTTAACGAACGGACTGTTTTGTAAGGTAATGTAGATTGTAGAGGAATTGTGAGTGAGTTACAAATAAAGATGAAGTAAACGTGGTTGGAAGAAAGTTTTCAACATGAGGTCTTCGCCTTTTACAGTTTTATCATAGAGTAAATCTACTTAATCCTAAATAACATTAATCAATGTTCTTCAGCGCCCTCTAATGACTAATCAGACCAAGTTATATTTTAATCCAACTGTAGTGCCATCTGCTGCTGAGTACTTTGATTTGTTGCTAGTATTCTATTCAGTGCTCATTTAACTAACCTAGCTACAGTGATTAAAGATTGCACCAGCTGCTCAGAATCAAACATGAAAAACTATCATGGGGCATGTAAACCGAAACGTTCATCCCAACAATAAAAATAAGTTAGAGTGGGAAAGGCGTAATTTTTACGTCTTAATATTAATTTCTAGAACGTTTTCACTGCAGAACTCTGTATAATCAAATTAGTTGTTAAGTTCTGGCATGACAATTTGCATTATAGCAGCAAGTCAAAACAAAACTTATGCATCTTAGAAGTTTTATCCTATTAAAACTAACTACTTATCAGTCATGATAGCATAACAAGCATTTACGCAGATTGAAGATATAAAGAAGATAGAAAGAAATGAATTCCTGCTGATCCAAGTCATCCGAGATCATTTAATTAAACTCGAAAAGAATGAAGATATTCAAGATTCCTAATTTTTTTTTATATATATATAGTCAATTTAATTGTAGTGAAATTAAATGTATTTAATTATGCAAATGAACATATCAGAAATGTGGTAATTAATTATAATTAAGATGGTGTCATTGATGATGATGACGTAAATCAAATCGACAATTCGAACATTTTAAAAAGCCGTTTTCTTAAGAAATCATGATTGATCGAATGCCATTAATGCCACCCCGATCGGAAATTTGCTGTTCCACAGTATAATGTTTGAGAATTTACAAGAAATGAATGTTTGGATTGCATTGGATTGAGTAGATTTAAGGTCCCATGTAAATGTAGATACTGTACACAGGAGATAGAAGGGATAGGGAATAGCGCACGCTGGGTCACATCACATGATTGAGAAAGAAGTGAATATTAACTTACCACTAACAAGTGCCTATGAAAGAATATATATGTAGAGGTCGAGTTTATAAAGAAGCACGAAGAGGAGAAGCAGAGAAAGTAGAGGAAGAAGGAATAGAAGCAACCGTGTCACTGATATTACAGACATTACTGATTGTCCCATTTGCATGGAGACATCAATAGACACTGCAAGAATTGTGCGTCGAAGATTAACAATTGTTCAAAATAATCATTGGCATGAGGGTACAATATCCATCCGGTCGGTTAAGATGTCTTCAAGTGACACATCAATTCTATAACACATTATTCTACCAGTTTCATTCATTTCATTGTTAAAAAAATACAAAAATGTTTTACAGTGTAATTTACAACAAAGTAATTTTCACGCATTTTCAAATTGTTTATATTTTATTAAAAACGACGAAGACAAGAAAGAAATGTAACAAACGAAAATAAGCAAAAGAGCAAAAATAATTTTAAAAAAACAAAAAAAAAAACAAAAACGCGCCTCAATTATTAACAATCTCATCTAACAATAATATCATAACAATCAATATTTAAATAATTTACTTGTTGCTCGAATAGTAAGTGAGTAGTAATCCAATTTGGATCAATATAATCTTCAGTACTTTTTCATCCACAAGTACAAAATCAGTCTTATCACCTCATTACCACCAGGAACTCAATATCTTAGTTCATATGTTCCATAGATGGCACAATACGGTTATTCTTATGCCTCAACAGAACAATGAAGAAACACAGGAAAGTAACAGCCATCATCAACAACGACCCGAATTTCACGCCCAAATCGATGCCACTGACAAGATATGTCGCATCGTTGAATATCTTCATGACGAAATCAGGTTGATCTTCAGCTTTAGCACCCTGAAACCACAAAGAAAACACATTCGAGCCTATTGTTGGATTCTACATTTGTGACTACAACTGACAGCTGCCAGTTCAAACTGTCATTCAAAATGCAATGTTGCCACAATTTTTCGTACAAAATTCGAATTTGCCGCGTGCAATATCACTCGGGTAAGTACGGTAAGCTTTTATAAACTTTTGAATTTAAAAGCATACCCGAATGCATACTCGAATTTAATTCGGAGAGAATGACAGATTGAACACTGCATTTACAATGCACTTACAAATTCGATCCATGCAACTGGTAGAATAACATCATCCTCAAACATTCCCAGTCCGGCCATACCTAAACTCTTCTGCACTTGTATATTAGTCTGCACCCGATGCCATCCCTGCATGCTGAATCCCATATACGGATGGAACTCCATCTCAGTCTGATGCAGAGCTTTGACGGGCGGTGAAATGCCCTCAACCGCTTCTCTAAACTTAGGATCAGCGCCCAAAAAGTGCGGCATTGAAGCAAACAATGGCGTACCATAAGCACACTTGGTGATATTCCACAAGCCATGTGGAGCACATTGGCCATCATCACTGCAATATCCCTGATTCTCTGGATTGCCCATCAAGGGATGGCTGAACGCACTCTCAGGGATCTCATACCTATAAGTTCTCATTGATCCACCCAATATCTTATTCTCCGCAACAAACTCCATTGGTACCTTGCGACAAAGGTCTTTATAAAAGAAGTCAATCTTTTCCTTCTTACTGATAGCATCAGGTGAAAAGAGGCCTCCATCAACACCTCCCACTTTATCACACGCTTCATCATTCCATTGATCCATGTGATCTTTGTTGTTGATTGATTTCATTGTGCCTATTTTATTGATGTCGTCTTTGCCAGTCCACATCTCGATGTAGTCGGGAGATGCTCTACGGGTTGCTAACAAACCGAATTTCTCAAATGGGAATGGACGTGTCAACGCCATCATGTTGCGAGCTAAAGTGAAGAGTTCATCATCGTAGCCCAAGATGAAGCGGTCCGCAGCGACCTTGATGAAGGGTTCAGCATTGAGTTGTTTGAATACAGTGGACATACCAAAACGAGTGAGGAAGAATGATCGACGAAACATGGCGGCTCCAGTTAGCATGGGGATATTAGGCACGGTGACTTTATCCAGCTGCATGCGAGATTTTGAGAGTTCGGGCAGGAATTTATAGCTATGGGATTCTTTATAACGAACGGAGGTACCATCGTCGCTGAAGGTAATATCAGTGCGATGCGCAACATCTCTGAAAGGAAAGAAATTGTTATGTTGATTACCTAAATTCAAGAAATATCTTTATTAAAACAACTTACTCGTAAACCCATGGTCCTAATTCTTTAACCCTTAACTTTCTTTCTTGGCCAGTTGCTACTTCTTCAACATTGGTATAGTTGTAAATATAGACGCTGGTATAAGATGGTGCAGCATCGACAAAGTTAGGATAGAAGTCAGACGTATTTGATATGACTAAATGCTATAACGAATTGTTTTCATTATAATTGATTCCATTTACCGTTTGTTTTCTAAATACTGCTGTACTATAGGCAACTCGTAATACATCGGTTATGTGTTTGAGAAGTTGTCTATAGTATAATGATAAACGAAGACTTACTTGTAAAACAGCATTTCTAAACATGTCAGTATACCAGAAAATGTAAGCCATTCCGGAACTCAACGCAAACAAGATAAACAAAGCGATTAAAACTGAAAAAAAGGTGAACAAAAACGCAAATTAGAAAAGCGCAAACAATTCATCATATCAATTATTACAAGATGATAACTCCATCTGACCTATAATTGATAGAGATTCCTTACGCATTCAACTGATTGCGACTGAACGATTTCGACCATCGAATAAGAATTTTTTGACTTGACGTCACTGTCATTGCCACAACTGCTCGCGAAGCAAGCTTATCAACTATTAAACAACATCAGCCCATCAAATTCGGACCAATTGGAAGACAAATAAACATTTTTTGTGGCTACTCGTGCTTCTCTAGATTAAACTGCATCGTAAAAATGACATCAATGGAATCAGAGCAAACTGTTATCAGTGCTAGACATTGCCATAATTATTCGTTTTATAGTGTCATAGTACTATTGAGACATAAAAGTTCGAACTGCAGTGTTATCTCAAGTGTCATCTTGCCTACGATGCAATTAATTGATGACTTTGACAGTTCAAACAGTGACGCTCTATCGGAATTAGTGATTTACGCTCTGTTGCTTGAAGTCTTATCTCTATGCTTGCATTGTCGTTGCATTGACTTGTTAAGGTTTAGTCTGGTTTTGTTTTAAATTTTGGTGGAAAACAGTTGCGGAAGTGTCATATTTGACAGAGTTGACAGAACGCAGACAGGCGCGTATTCATATGAATTTTAACTATATCTGTTATCACTCTTATCAGCATTACTTCAAGAAGGTGTTCAACCCTGTCTAATCAGATAGTTCCTTCCCGTACTGCGTGTGGCGCTTCAGTCAGGTTTGCAAATCAAAAACGTAACCTCGCTATTTTCACTTGCTTTCTTTTGACGAATTGAGCAAGGCTTCACAAACGTTCACTTGAATTCAGTCAGAACTTTGCTAACAATGTAAAACTTACTTGATATCTGTCGCACATTCAGGTCGTAACCACATAAACTCGCCTCGGATGGTCCAATCTCAGCATTCTGCAACGTCTGCAGCATCTCCTTGGTAACAGCGGGTGTCCTGGCGAAAATCTCGTTTCTGTTGGCTACCAAATGTCCTGCTGGAGACGTACGTATCCTGCCACTCTCGATATCAGATTGCGAGCGTAAGAAATTCATGTTGATCTTGCTGTTAGATTGTCTTCTTTGGTTCTCAGTTGCAATTTCCAATTGAGATTCGCACTTCTTTACACTTTCTATTTATATGTATATCTTAATGACTTTTTAATCGATGACTTGTAATGAACGTACTGCTAGTTAACGTGTTTGTTTGATGAGTTTGTACTGTTTGTAGTTGTATTGTTTGGCCCGAAATGAATGGAAGCATGGGCACGATGCCAGCTTTTATCCACTCGTGATGTACAAGCATCGCGCCACCGAATGCTGGGCGGATAAACAAAATCTCGATTTGTGATTCCACGTCGCGGCCGGCGAGATAAACTCTGTTATCAGTCGCAAGAGGAGACGTCTGTTGATCGACGTGCGGCACTCACCAGACGCGGTTGTCTTTTTTTCTATATGAAAGAGTGAATTCAGTGAGCTTGGACGTCATCTGTTTGGGGGTTTATGATAGTGAATCAGTTTCATTTCAGTTTGATATCTGATTGACATTCATAGTATGCCGACGCGGGCAACTAATAAGAAGAAATGAAACAAAAACATTGCGTCATGTAGAAAACACGCGTTGCGTATATGGATTTTTCAACCGAGTACCATATCTTGCTAATTTTATTAGTTATTGAGAGTAGAGAAGCAAATAATTAAGTTAATTTTAAGTGATAGGACGTTTTTATTGCTAACATCAGCGCCTTCTCTGGTACTATTTGGTTTAGGTTAGATTCTATCACGTTTTACAAGAAAAATAGGTACAATAAACTAAACCTACTTCAAACACAGCATTCTGTCAATCAGAATAGAGAATGCAATGTATATTATTTTTCTTGCCTTGCTTGCAAAGCTAATGCATTTATGCATCTTACCACTACGACAAAAAGGACCTGCAAGGACCTGTCATTGCAATAACAGTCGCCAACTCTTTCTACCAGGAATGAGGAAATACAGGTACTTGTCGATTACCTCGTGCATTATCGGCGACGCAACCTACCTCTGCCTACCTTGATATGTCCCAATTTGGAATATTCTTCCTGACTACGGCTTTAGCCAAGTCGCAACAATAATCGTTCTCTTTTGGGATGTGCACTGTTAATGTCGGTGTCGACATTAGGTACGCTACAGATATCAATCTGAGGTGGTTTATTTATTTGTAAGCTATGCTCAGGCGAATAGTTTAAGAGATCCATTCAAGTGATTACTTTGGTTTGAGCCACCGTGAGCACTGACTGTAACTTGGAAATAAGCAAGTCTGCCGTAATTCCTGTACTTGATTTTATTTCGCTCAGACATTTATAAATTAATTTTTGGATTCTCCTACATTGTTACGCCTCCGTGTGCTTTTTTGTGAGCTTAACTCTTTATTGGTACCAGAAATGCATTCATCGGTTAGCATCACACAGAAAAAATAAAATTTACGAATGTCTACAGAATACACCGTTCGCGAAAATTACAAATTACTGTGATAGTAAAAATCTAAAATCCTAGAGAAACATTTCATTCCATTGCCGTGCATTGTTATCTAGGCATTCACTTTGCTGCACACAGTTATTCAAGCCACAGAAATAATTGTACACACCAAAACTACTCTCCCTACCTCTTCGACACAATCGATTGTCACGAAGGTCAGAGAGTTGTTTACATCCAATTAAAAAATATATTGGAAAGATTTGAAGCAAAATAATTATAATTAATGCTTTAATATAAGTTCAATTGAACTGTGTGTGCTGAAATTAATATTAATATAACAAACCGATTATCGAAGAGTAGATATGTGTTCAACTCAACTGTTCATAGTTTCCTCAAACTATAAATTAGCTAAAATCAGTTTTTTTTTTGGTTAAATAATCCAAAGATGATTTATAGACTTATCATCACGCTTTGTTTTCTAAGTGCTTTGTGCTTTTCGTTTTGTTTTTTGTAAGCGTTTCTCCCTTGATAGCAATATCTGGAGAAATGAAAGAGCTTGAGATTCCAATTTAAAATCCATTCTTTGTCTCGAGTATTGCGATTGATTTTTCGTAGTATTGTGAAAATTATTTATTAACTGGAATGTCGGGATTAGCTTCTTCAATCATCTAAAATAGTTTTGTCTTGAAATAGCGTCGTTGTGGTAGAAGCTAATCTCAAATTTATACGTTTAGGTACATTTTTTATTTGCTTACTTGGTATTTATTTATGTTCTTATTTCATATTGTTTTATTAGGTTTGTGTCAGTAACCTCTTAATTTTAAACTTGTAATACACCTAACCTAATCATTAAGAACTTATTTATATATAAATAGATTTTTTAACATGTTTACCATTGATAAAGATGATTGCTATATCCGCCCAAGAACAATTAGTAATATTATTTCCAAAAATATCTCAATATTTTTTAATGAAACGAAGTAATCGGTAGTTTTCTAATCAATTAATCACTTCAACTTTATGTTCTAGTTAATACAATAATATGGCATAATGCCTCCTGTGCAGTATATAATAAAGGCGGCTTAGAATTCATCAATGTCACAAATTTGGTAAATGATTATCAAACAGAGAAAGTTATTTTTTAGTTTACTAATTCGGTGGATAGCAACTGTACTATAACACTTACTTTTTGTCTTTAGGTAAGAACGTTTTCGACATGTTGCCTTCTTCAGTATGATTAAAATTGTGGATGTTTGCGATTTATATAGTGTTTAAGTTAGTATTATTGAGTGGAGGGTGGTCGGCTGTATCTTTTGTCGAGGTCTTAGGCCAACCACCCTCCATTTGATAATACTAACTTAGACACTATATAAATCGCAAACATCCACAATTTTAATCATACTGAAGAAGGCAACACTTCGTAGCCACACTAAACAATACTATTACAAGTCATGAATGAGAATGACTTGGAGGTTTTCCAGTCAATTCGAAATGGTTATTTTGTTTGCTAATGTTTCAATGTCATTTGTTCAAATTGGTCCAATAATTGTTTTGTTAAGTAATATTTTCTTTTTTAATGAGAGACGTTTGTTAAACAATATTAACACAACATTGGCAATACTAAAACCCAACAATTCACATCTACGTATCTAAGAAAGTAATCAATTAATCCAAAACTCTTTATTAAGCTCTACGACTAATCACATAATCTTCAAGAAATTCTTTTCTTCTCATTTCTCATCTCAATTCTCATCTAGAACTAATGAGTTAGCTCTTTAATTTAATCATCATCTAAGATTGACAGACTGGCGGAAATAACAAGACGTGAATGTTTTAAATATAAAGAAAATACTGAGTGGCAAAGTAAAATTACCCTAATACAATAAACAACATTATCATTGTATTGATATCGTGATTCAGGTAGGCAACTCTCTCAGGCTGACATTGAAAATAACTCAAGCACTCAATCATTTAAACAACAAAAGATATATTAGATATTAAAAAATATTCGAAATCTTAGTTTTTGATGACATTGAAAAGAAACTCAGAATGCAAGTCGCAAAAACCTCCACAAAGTCACAAAATTAGACTAATCGCTACGTACATTGCAGAGACTTAAAAGAACAGAAATGTCGGTCGTTCGAAAAATCTACAACGCAACTCTCTTAAATAGAGTCGGGAGTTCTGACTTAAAAGAAAGGGCAAAAATTCAGCCAAGCAATTGATGGGTCGATAAAAGGAGGAACATGTGGGCAAGCCACGTGGATCAAATGGATGACACGAGATTGGTTAAAATAGCGCAGAATAACTTGCCTTAAGGACCTAGAAAAAAAAAAAAAAAAAGGAACGACTGTAAAACAGGCACTTTGCCTATCTTAAGAGAAAGAAGAAAAAATATTAACAATATGTTTTTCATCATTTACTTTTTATTTACTGTATTCTTCACGACCAAATCAGCATCTTATCACTCAATGTTTACATGTTAATTTCAGTGCTTTCCAGACCAATCTCAGAATCATGCTAATACTCATTACAAATGTGTATAGCTAGCAACAAGTGTGATAATCTTTAATTTGTCGCATCCATTACAGATTAATTGCTGCCTAATCGCCATTGCATCCCAATTTACGTTTTTATGACCAAGCCACATTTACTGCTAACTACTATCACGCTTTCTACGCATTGCACTGTATAAATAGAGCATCTGGATGCAATTCACGCAATGAGACGATATCAGTGGATTATTATGTATCACTTGTTTAGACTTCGGCGGAATTCTTATCGTCTGGCGAATGTAATTAATGACTTTCAAGTGGATAAGACTTAAGAAAGAAGACTATCTAAAGAGTAATTGCTTTTTGTATTGCTAAGCACCTAACTACACTAATCGTAGTGAAATTTGTTTAGATTCAATAACTTTATTTGAAATTAATGGTATTTTTTAAGATAAAATAATTTATGCGTGAAACTAATCATAATTGTTTATAGTACGTTGCAATTGATGAAAACCAAGATTATTATTAATATTAATATATAATAATATTATTATTAATAAATTGAGGTGGATTTAGGGTTTTAGGGTTTTTGGCATTTTTAAATTCTACGCCCAAATGTAGACTACTAATAGAGCAAAGACGGAACAGTGAGAAAGATGAATGAAAGGTTGCATATAACTATGAATTTATTTTACGAAATTTAAAACGTTTAAACTCTCTTCCGGTCGTTTTTGCGTCTGCAAGCTTTACACTCGCTACCAACAAATCTACGATTAGTTTTCCAATTAATCACATCAATCAGTGATTATTCAACAATTATTTACCAACTATTACGTGCATCAATAAATTTATGCTCTTTTATTATTTCTTTTTTCCTATGCCATCAGTGATTGTTTTATTTGTTTGTTTGTTTCAAGAATGCTTCAGCACAAGTTTAAGAGTATCTCTATTCGTAACTGGTTGCTAGTGATATTAGTATGCGATAAACATTTATTATCTTCTGTTAATGTTTGCGTAAAGGTTGTTATTATTATGACTATCAAACGCGCGATTATCGTGCATCGTATGATTTTCGACAAATTGACAAGCAGCTATTTATATTACGTTTTTGCAAGGTTAGACCTATTACTGGTTGCGTGGAATTAAACAATTCAATCAGTGGATTTGAAGTTGAGCAGAATATTAGAATGTTAAGAATCAAATTATGATCAAATTGAATCACACTTGATTTTCATTTGTGGCCGTTTAAAGTAATAATCAGAGAAAACACACGAATATAGAACGAATAGATATATTTGTTTGATAATTATCAAACAAATTACGTTTTCACACATTTCTTCGGTATTTATTTACAAATTGTTATTCAAAACAACTAAATGATCTAAGAATAATTACAAAAGTTATGGGACAATATATCAAATAGCAATCAAAATTCGCTCAAACACTAAAATCGAAATTAAAAAAAAAAAAAAAAAAACAATCGACGATTCGAAAATTTTAAAAAAATCCGTTTTCTTAGAAAATCATGATTGATCGAATGCGCCGTTAATGTTGCACAGTCCGTAATTACCGACACCTTACGTGACCTCCATTTCATTACCCTACATCAACTACCATATCGACTAAATATTATATTGCATATAACCCCAGCAGAATTTGAACCCATGTCCTCAGAATATTCATCCAGCTATTACTGCTACCTATTAGCTTGCAGGAATATTTGTTTCTTATTATTACTCCTATATTAATTAAACACGATTATGTTACCAATTATAATGTCATTTGTCCACAGGCTATTTTGATTGCAGATTGGACATCATGAATTAGACCGAATAGCAAATTTTGACGTTGAATAAAAGCAACTTGTTGATTTGTACTTTTCTTGTTTATAGAGAATTTGTTAATTGGAAAGATTGGCTTTTATCCGAAATTTTCGAAAATTAGATGATTAGTCGTAGGAATCTAAGGATTGTATGAGAGTGTGACTGGACTGTGTTTTAAGTTTTTCAATTTGGACTGTTTGTAATAATGTTGTTAGTTGCATCTGATCGTTTCATTAGGTAGTCAAATGGGGGTGCGCATAGGTTCTTTGAATCAAATTTTAACAATCCTGTTGGTTTTTCCTATGTAACACGAGTTGCAACTTAAGAAAAAATAAATATTTTGTAACTAATATCGACACAATGAAGAAAAATTGATTACGTTAAATAACCTAACAATCCTATGACTCTTCGGGCTGTGACAGGCCGCCTCAATTAAGAGGATTTTTAACTTTATTGAATTGATTTTAGTTAAGAAACATGCGTACTACAATTTGTTACAGGATGGAGCTCGAATCAGACTTAAATGAGACTTGATGATGACTGTGATGAGACTTGACTGATTGATTAATATTTTCCTCGGCCTGGACGTTACCTATGCACGGCACACTAGACCGCCTTTTAGAAACAAAGCACAAACGGTAACGTCCAGGCTCTCTAGACCGATTGCAATCGGCGACAATACTAAAGAAGGCAACATGCGGAAAACGCTTTAGCAAGTGACTAAAAGTAAGTGTTATAGTAAAGTTTCAGCAACATAATGAATCCTATGTAAGTAAATAGTTTACGTAGGAGTTAATTGTAAGTCAAGGAAGTCGTACAGATTGAGTTCAAGAAGTTGCCTATGTTAATCTTTGAAATTCAGTGATGTTTTAAAAGTATGTTTATATTGATGTAAGACAATTTCCATGTTCAAGCAATTTCTTTTTTGATCTACCAACAATAGCGCTCATTGTCACCCTGACAACTTGACCTATACCCTACCCCGCTTTTTTGTCCTGTAAATTTAATTGATCACAATTTTTTTCGTAATCCATATACCAAGACAGTTCTTATTGTATTTGTAACGAACTTGTTTTGATAAATAATAGAATGATGCGAATGCATACACGTTTTACGTGAATCGTAGACTCTACGTCAAACTCGTGTCAATTATTTCCGGATCAATTTGTACCCGTCCACAAGCGACGATTGATGAGCTTCTGAATGCTTGAATAATAAACAATCAATTACAACCATCATAATATTTTGACTTGCTCTAATTAATGTAAATCACTTTTTTCATTGCTCCAATTATATTTATTGATATTAATTTAACTTAACTGATTTAAGCTATGAAGGGAAAGACAGTTGTTTTTCCAGACGTCGAAAATACAGAGTTCATAATTATATAAGATTTTGCAATAATTGAGAAAACAGTTGTTTTCGAATCAATTTCGAAGCGAACTGGCCGGCATTCTTTGAAGAGTGACGCAGGAAGTGACTGATTCAAGTTTCAGAGACTTAACTAATCACCGACATGATCGAAAAAGAGGAAAGGAAATCTGACAGCAGCACGTGGTCATGAACACTCCACACTTTTTACTAAACGAACAACAGTTTAATTGCAACCATAAAAATATTTTTGAATGGTCACATTCGCCGAGGCGGCCATATTGGACAAGATCATGCAAATCACGCTCCACTAATTACGTCACTGCTCTCACTGCAATCAAATTACGCGCTAGAAAGTAGGCAATTTAGATAAATTAATATTAATAATGTATATATCCTAAAATACATTTAATTAACACAGAATATAAGTAAACTATATCTCAATAATCGCCTGGCAAAACACTAGACACACGAAATTAATTGCTAGAGCACTAAAAAGCAGAGACCACCAAATCACAACTATTTAATTACCCCGAAATAATGACGCAATTTCAGCGCGTGATAATTTATTCCATCAACTCATACATAATTCAATTAAACCTTCACACAATATTACCAATTCTATTGCTTTCAAAAAGGAAGACAAGCATATTGGCACGAAAACACTCAACCTATTCAAGTTTCAATTAAACACTCGTCAATAAAGAAACAATCTCTAATTTCAAACTTGTGCTTCCCCCTTATTGTTGTCTTCTGTCAGAAATTGTAGCAAAAATAAGTATAGTTTAAAGCTCTTAGATCGTTAATCAACCTTAATTAATCCGTTCATTAATTAATCAGCGCACTTAATCCTACATTAATTCTCTCCTTAGTCCACTCTCGCTCAAATCCTCGTCATCTAGACAATGTAAATTGTTGTCATGTAGTGATGTTAGGTAAAAGTTAGCAAAGTGTGCCGAGAAGTAAACCCCATTAAACGTTGGAGTAACATCGATTCCCAACATTACAAGCCACAATTGTTACATGATCCAACTTCCCAGGCAGATTCTGCACTCTTTCTAGTGCTCGTTTCCTCCTCATTTTCTTCTCCTGATTGGACGCCTCCACAAGAACGCCACCTTGATTATTGAAGTATAAATCAATATCTTCTAAAGTTCTTCTCTTCGCGGCGGTGATGCTCGTTGTAAAGCTGATTAAGTTCTCGCACAGTTTCTTAGCTGTTACAGTGCAATGCTCTTTGCCGGAAATACCCTTTTTCAAGATGTCCTCCATCATGAGCAGAGTAATCTCGTACTTTTGCACTGGAGTGATATAGGGTAAACCATCTGAATTCCTAGGTATAGATTTATGACTGGATGAACGGAAATCTAAGGCAGTTTTCGAACGCAAGAGAGCAAAGCCTTTCTGAGCAGGACTCAAATGTGTTTCATTGGATTTCGCAGGAGGTATGCCAGCTGTAGATGATGAAGAGGATTTTTGGATAGGGTTGTCTTTTATAAATTGTGCAACTAGAGGATTAATGATCTCAGAGGAAGGTTCTTGTTTTAATGTGGATGTTTTAGGTTTGGATGTTGTAGAAGTAGAAAGTGGAAGAGTTCTGGTAGTGTTCTGACTATTCAACGTACTCAAAGCAGTGGTTGTAGATGCAATTACTCTTTTACTATTCTTTCTTGGTGGTTTCTGTGGTGCTTTGTTTGATGATGCCACTGGTCCCTGATTTGCTGATGCACTAGTTTTCCTCTTACTTGTGCTAGCTGAAGCAACTTCCGAATTGACAGCGAATTTACAAACAGTTGGGTCAAAGTTGTCGGTAAGGCCATCCGACGCCACCATTACAATGTCCCCAGTCTGAATTGAGGTTATGCTGAGAGTTAAATTACTTAACTCTGGTTTGATCCCATCGACGGGTCCCAGAGCACCAAGAGCATCACGCATATCACGATTAGAAGTAATATCATGAGAACCTAAACAACGAAAAATTAGCTAAGACTGTAAACATTACAATATTAACAGAGTAAACTGGGTTGCCTACCTTTAGTCAATTCACGAATACCTGAACTCTGTGAATAAACATAGGCCAAACTATCACCAACATTACAAACGCAAACCACATGAGAAGCTCCATGTTTGGCGGAATCTTTTAAAGGTAACACCACAGCAACAGTTAGTGTGGTCAACATTCCATTATTCTCTAGGATCAAATCATGCGCACAGTTGAATGCGCGTAGAAGGCAGATAAAAATGTCTTTGGAGTTTGAAGTACGGATTTCATGAATTGGAGTCTCCTTAGACTCCCCGCAATCGTTGGTTTTGGTGACCAGACTATCGAAAGGTCGTGTATCAAGGAAGATGGTTTTGTTCAGGTAGTGTAGGCAACCATGTATAGCGGATTTTGCTGCAATAGCTGCTTTCTCACCTGAGAAACAAAATGAAAAACAATTCAATACCAATTTATATTTCCGCTTTAAAGAAATAAATAAATATGTTGTATTTACCCCAATTGACGCCATCTGCAACAGCTAAGATGGCAGAATCATTTCGAGTAATGATCCCAAAACAATCTGCAATTGGGTTGCCATTCTGCACTTTAGTACTGAGATTTTTGTCGTATAAAGAGTCGGAAATGCCGAAAACAAACTCGGACTGCTTGTTCCATTCCGGAGGTAATTTAGGATCAAAACGTTGACCCATTTGGATGGATTGACTAGTTGTTACACTTGCACCTGGAAACAAATAAAGATTAGTAACATAACCTCACTTAACTTCGAAGAGGAAAAAACAAGCAGAGAGACCAAAAATCATGAAAGCTAGTAACAAATCACAACAAGTTAAAAATCGTGCAGAAGGGAATAACAAAGAAATAGCAAAATAAACATAACCTATAACTGCCAAGGCAATAATTAAGCAATCTAATCAAATTCCAATGCTAGTAAACCTCCCAAAAAAAAAAAAAAAAAAAACACCCAATCATAGTTTACATTTTTAAAGACACCTGTAAACTACATCCGTCACAAAAAGTTACTAACTGCCAGGTCTCTCCGCCAACTGTCGAATACGTCCTTCCCTCGGCTTAAGCCCATGTCTGAATGGATTGCCTTCACTTTGTGATTTTGCCAAACCTTGGCCCTGTCCAAAACTACCCTGTCGTTCCGTAAGCTTCCTATGCAGAGCACCACGACTCACAGCTTCGCTCGCTGAATCCTTCCTCTGCCTCTCTGGCGCCGCTTGACTAGACTTTCGTTTCTCACTCTCGCTAAGGCTTACGTTATTTAAATTACTATCACAAACGCTTGAGTTATTCTCGATGCCCTCTTGGTTTCCACTGCTCGCTGTGTTCTTATCCGAGACGCAATCGTTATTATTGTTGCTCGGCCTTGAAATCCGCTTGGTTCTGTCGACTTCAATGTCAAAGTCCTTCAGACTCCCGAGAGAGTGCGACTTGTTATGTGATTTCCGTCGATTTGTGACGAGATACTCCTGCCCGGCCATTTTTATCACCATTGTTGTGTTGTCCAGTAAGCGGGGTGCTTCCTTGGAAGGCGGTGGTGTTTGTGTTATTACCGCCACCTCTATAAAGGGAATAAATAGGGGAATAAAGTAGAATTTGATAGAAAAGAAACCAGAGACCCTAGATTATTTACTTCTGTATATATTTGGAGGTTTTTGGGAATAAATACTAAACCTGTTTGTTCTTCCTGAGTATCAATAAAATCAATATCATTCTCTCCAAGTGACAAGTGTTTTTCCTTGCGTCTCACAGCTGTAAGTCCACCATCTGGTCCAGAAAAACAGCCTATTACTGTCTCTGATCCTGTTTTGTATGCAGCTAGTTCATAGCATGGTAGATCACTTGGTACTTTACCATTGTGTACCAATGGTGCATCCTTTACTGTTATTTCCCTACAAAAAGAAGAACATTAGAGTAATTTGGACTTAAAATTATCAATTTAAATACGTGCAACACATCTCTAAATAATCAGATATGTATTTAAGTATTGTAAGTTTGACTTACCCCTGCAAATATTTAATAATAAACGTATTCTCAATAAAGTTAATATGTTTCTCTCGAGGCTCATTGTGAAAGCTCAGCTGCCTAAGGTAACTGGAGACGCGTTTGCGCAAAGACGGCATGATTACGAAAGCTAGAGAAGAAAATAACACATGTTCTAATAACTTAATTACACTTGTTTTAAATTAAACAAATAAACAAGAGAACGTTGACACTTGATTGTTTACTTACCTTTTGTTTAACAAACATCAAAGTCCTTAAACTCGTAGATGAATGGTAATAATAGCGTGGGTGATGGCTGTGATGATGCGTGTAGAAAGAGAAATATGCCTCACATGTTTAATTTGTTTAATAATTTAATTGCATCCGCGGGCGATTTGTTTTTATTTTGCGTCATTTTTAGTCAACGCCCATGCCACATGTTCGTAGATCACATTGACAGATGGCAGAAGCAAGTATGACAACTTCTTTTCCACACTAGGAAATATACCGAATTAGTTTTAATTAATTTAACAACAGAAAACACAAGTGTATATTATTGATTAGCGTAAAAGTTTATTGAATTGGAAATTAATTAATGCGTTATACTGTGTGATATTTATTCTTAAGCGATGAATTTATTGGACGCTTTGAATTTAGGGACATTTCGTGTAAGAAAATCGTCTAGCTTTCAACAACTAAACGCCTTTTGTTTTTCGAAAGTTTTAAAAATTCCCATACATTTAAAAACATCCCTAAGCCAATAAAGTTTCGATTTCCTCCTCGTTCACCGAAACAGCCTACATTCCTAATTTTACCCCTCTAAACCTTACCTTCCCCAAGTATTTAACTATTCTTCGCTGTAGTCATCGACTTTGAAACCAACCCCGACACATGAACAGTAATACTATTACTTTTCTGTGACGAACGTTCTCCGCTCCCACCCGTCGCAGTCGCCTGAGGCACATCCTTCGAATCTAACTTCTTCGTACTCGACTTAGATCCCTGTCGGTTGCTCCTCCGCGATGCTTCTCGGTCCTTCGATCCCTCAATTCGGCTCTGCATATGACTCCCATGACTTGTACGAATGCGGCCCTCATTATCCTGGATCTTGATATGCCTACCCTTCTTCTTCTTGACGCCAACGTAGTTCTTCCCTGCTTGTAGTTTCTCCACCACTTGGCGGACTTTCTTCAATTCCAGAAGGGTTTTCTTGATGAACATAAGTTGACCTTCGAAGTCTTCCTTGGAAAGCTTCTTCGGTTCTCCTTGGCGTGAACACATTTGTTTGTACATATTCCACATTGACACTTTCACCCCAATGAGCTCCATGTGTTTCTGTTCGATGATGTCTTTGATTTCAGTGACGATTGACTCCCATTGCAGGGCTCTGGATCTGGCGCGGTCATGACGGACAATGAGATCGACAAGTTGTGAGTTGAGAAGCATAACAGCCATGTCCTTTTCATCCAGTAGCATTCCCTGCAGAAGAACATTTAATACAATTTCTTTATTATAATGGTTAGAACGGCTTTTCATACATAAACGTCAATTATGTTTTCGTCGGTTAAATAATATCCATTAGCCGACAACAAAAATCGATCTTTAAGTTATTAATTGTAGAAGCTTGGGGGGGGGGGGAGCTGACAATTACAACCATTAAAGATATTGTCTTGCCATTTAAGCTCTTAGTTAGAAAAAATATATATATATTCTAAAGTGATCCGTTCAAATTGTCGATTGAAATAATTGACAATCAAAACCTAAGAACTACAACTTAAGACCAGGAGATGATAAGAAATAAGTCGAGAAGTGCAGTAGTATCATAATTGGAGCCATAAAAGATGAACATAGATCATGTTCGCAACTAAACAATCAGAAATAATAAAGTGCAAATAACGTATTAACATGAATACTTGCTAATATTCACCTGATCACTGATTCACTTTAAGTGAATATTAGTAAGTGTTGTAATAAAATTACTGAAGCACTTTGTTTGAACCTCCCACCCAAACATCATCGAATACGCGGTAAATTGAAATTCGCGCCTGCGCAATAAGTAACTCACGTATTGCATCTTCGCATGATCCAACTCATCCATATCCCTCGCCCGTTTCTCCGACACCAAATCCTTCGTTTCCATGAGAATCATGTATCTATTGATCACATCATTGATGCTCTTGTAATGCAACAAGTCACTCGTAACAACTTGATTCAAGAAATCCTCGTAGATCCTAAACTTTCTAGTCTTCTGATCCAATTTCTGCTTCACATCAATAAGGCCCGCTTGCTCATCAAGTGCGTCATTCAGCATCTTGGACCGCTCTTCCTGCATGAGTCTTTCGTCGATAATTTTACGCCTTGCACGACGACGTTTGTCTTCGTTTTCAAACACAAACTAATGAAAGAGAACATAGCAACACAATTATGCACTTAATACGAAGCCACAACGGAAAGAATAAATTTAATGATTTGGATGAGATACTTGTTCAAACTTGATGAAACTCGAGCGCAAATTCTCCTCCTTCTCTTGTAGCTCACTCCATTTGACATTATTCTTCTCATATTCAATTGCTGCGATTGCTCTGGTCTGTTTCAAGTAGTCGGTCACTGCCCTCAAGTTTCTCTTTGCATACACCCATTCTAGGTCAATGGAACTTGCAGGTTTGTCCCATTCAGGAGCAGCCCTATCATATTACAAGTCATCAAACGGTGAATTCATCAAGCAATTGAGAGAGTCAAACATACAATTCGCAAATATCAATCTGCTTCGAGTTCCTGTAATCCACCTCGGTTTGTTCTGGTGGCAGTCTGGGATAAGTAACCTGTAAAATAGGCTTGATCGGTTTGAAATTCAACGATTCCATTTCAGCTTCACTTTAGCAATAGACGTGGCAAATAAAACGTGCAAAAACTGATTAAACCCAATGAAATCTTCACTCTCCAGTGACTTTACAAACTGATTTCTATGACTACAACTTCCAAACAAACCCAACATGTTTCACCACATTGATCAAACATCAGGAACTCGTTGATGGTGATTCACAATTTACAAATGAAATACTTCGTTGAATAATTACAATTATCTTATTTCTGATCACATTTACACACCATCCAGCATATTATACTCTTAACTAGTAACCAATTAATTATTAATACACTAATCTAATGTTCTTGAATCCAAAGTTGCTGCAGTTTTATAAGACTTAAGCCCCAACTATATATAGTGCTATTATATACTAACCACCTACTATTATTTCTTTCCTTCTAGCTGGTTTTCAGCGTGTGGTCGTATTCTATTACCTCTGGATCATATTGACCCCTTCTTAAAACATTTTAACATCATCGCTACAAGTTTATTTTATCATGGATCAATTCAACTAGTTGTATCAGTGCGAAATAAATAAAACTAACAATTCCAACTAAAACAAAATTCCCAAAACCAGCCACAGTGCGAATGTAACACAAAACGCAATTTTGCTTCGTTACTCCCACAAGACAATAAATCTTAAGATTCAAGATTCGGCTTGTTAATCATTAAAAAAAAACTCCCAACTGGATACTTAACTTTACAAATTCATGACTCGACCAACAACACAATTTGACATTGTCAGACATACATCAGAATTTACTTTACTAAAGAATCAAAGTGGTTTGCAAGAAGGAGATAATAATTAGATTTAGTGTAAGATGTATAAACTAGAATTATTATCAGATGTACTGGGTGGCTCCGAGAAGAGTCTCATTACCCAAGGTTGTAACGAATGGTAATTTACACGCGGGTTCTCCAAAGGAGGCGAGACGTATGCGGAGAAAAAGTAATCTCCACGCTGTTTAGATGCTTTGACCGTACACATTCTCATCAGAGTATGCGATGTAGAGAAAGAAGTCTTCTTCATGATGTTCCTGTCGAAAGACATTCATAACTTAGAACAAGAGTCATGGACTAAAATGCTTCAAATGATTGCTACCTGGTACAAAGTTCCCATTGTAGCCGAAGTGGGCGGAATGACGTTGTTTACGAAGAAGAACAAAGCATCCTCGGGCCTCAGGTGGATTCTCTTGCGAATGAGGAAGTAAAACTGACCCACGGTCAAATCAGATGGCACCAAGTACTTCTTCTTGTCGAGGTCGCCGATACGTGCTTTGGGTGCCTTCTCTACAATGACCTAGAACAGAAATAAATGCGAAATAGGTAACAGAGGAACAAACAAAAAAAAAACAACAACAAATATTGCATAAATATCATGTTTCCTTAACAAACTATTTGCGATATTTCTACACAAATCATATTTTGCATGAATAGTTACACAACAAAACAACATCAACCAAATACACCAATAAAGTAATTCCATTTTGTAACCAAAAAATATCCTCAAAATGTTGCAACATCTATTATAATCACCCAGTGTCCCAATACTATTGTCAAGCATCTAAACCACTGACCTCAACCATTACTATTTAAATCATCAGAACAACTTGATAATTAAATGCCTATATATCAAATAAAACAAGTTACACTTTATGAATTGTGCAATGCCCTAGAGCATTATCATGGTAACACTATTTGCATATTCAACATTCAGCATCGTTGCCGTCCTGCTGCTCCTGTTTGTGTGTGTTTGTTGTGTGACTACATCAGCTGTTCAACTATTTGTTGTGCAACAAAAGAGAACGCAAACTACGCATGAGCAGAAAGGTGCTCGTCTCAATGTCCGCCATTTTGTGGTGCAATCCAAAACAATTCAAACAATCAAGGAATAGACGATTAAATGCCAATTATAGGTATTAACAATGATAACTAGTTTGCTATGAGGGCCAATGAATATGCTTGGTTAATTGGCTATTTTTTAATTTGATGCTACCAAGTAACTGTTGAAAACGAACGTCGCAATTGATGAATTTACTGTGAATGAAAGCTCAACACAAGAAGTAAATGACCAATAATATTTTGTTATTGCGCAATAATATATGTAGCTACTTTCTATGCAGCTGTCATGTTTCCAAAACGAGTGTCATTCAGATACTCTTCTCGCTTGTGAAATCATCGGTCCAATTAGCGATAAAAGTGGTACTTACAGGAACTCTGTCGGGATACTTCCTCCTGATCTTCTCGCCTTCGGTTTTCCTCTTCTCGAAGGCATGTTCTTCCTTGTATTGGAATTTCATCTTGTCAAGGATTTGGTTAGAGATTAAACTGGGTTACACGACGAATTTGTCTACAGCGATGCTGGTTTACGGTTTGGCTGGCGACCTCGTTGTGCCGTTATGTGCGCGTGTGCAACGAAACTACGCCTGAGACAGCTCTCAAAATGACGCTTGTTGTTGTTGTTTGCCTGATGCAACAATGACAATGACTGGCTGACTCCTGCTGACTACAAAAAGGAATGATAACAGCGCACTCACATCGTTGCGGATGTTGCACGAAGTGGCAGAAATCAATACAATCCCTAGAGTTTACACAAAGTGTGCTGTGAAGATTTCAAAAGTTTACAAACAAACATTAAAAGAAAATTACAAATAATATAAAATATACAATATAGATTTGTTAAGCAAATTATATTAACTTAATAATGATGTATTATTAATAATTGCATTTTGTTCTTTTAAAGAAATTTTTTGAATTTAAAAAAGCAAAAAATGCGGCATCTGATGACAAGTAGGAATACCAATTATTCTACAACATTATTTCAAAATTTTAATCCGAACAATAAAACCAATAGAATATAATGATTTAAACATACTACTATTAACAATAACTTCTGTTTATTTGAATTCAAAGAAGACTAAAAAATTATCTTAAATAATTTACATGAAATTATTTAAATAAATCTCCACGTGATTAACATAAATAATTGTGGTTTTCCAATCAAGCGCAATATGTTTTCTACATGTTTAATTACCCAAAGTTCCTTAATTGTCACACATTTGTACGTAATCAATATTTTATTGCATTTGTTTCCGCCTAATGATAATCCATGTCAATTATACGAAAGTTACTTATTTAATGCGTTTCAAGCAATAATGCTGGGTTGCTTTTGGAAAACAATATCTCCTTTGAGAATATTCAACATAATAAATAAGTAATTGGTGTGTAAATAACATGAGGACGCATGTGAACGTCAATAATTGCCAGCAAAGTTCAAAACTTCAAGGTAGTTGGCTTTTTGTCAAGTTTATTCGACAAAAATCAAAGCAATTTATTTAATATAAATTGTGAACATAACGAATATGTTAATTTCATTTTATATAATGATTGAAAACCGTTTACAGAGTGATTTTGTTTGCTATTTAGCAAGACTAAAGTATATTAAAGTGTAGATAATTTGATAGTTAATAATAAATTTATATTTAGCTTTGGTTAGATTATAAGGTGGAACAGTAAATTTTCGAATTTTAATTTTGATTTTAGTGTTTGACCGAATTATGGTTGAAATTAATATTTCATTATTTATTTTTTTATTTTATTTTTTATCATAAATTAAATATTGTTCCATAACTTCCGTAATTATTGCTAGATCATTTAGTTGTTTTCAATAACAATTCGTAAATAAATACTAAAGAAATGTGTGAAAACATGATTTGTTTATCTTTATTAGTTTCAAAGTTATAGGTTCTCAAAGTGAGAATTTGTAAAAAAGTGCAGACGCTGATAGGAATGCCCGATTAAGTATGAGTTGTCTAATACGACACTTCTATTATTGTTCTCTTGACGCATTTAGTTTGGAAAGTTTATTAATAATAAATTTTGTTTTTCATTTGAACGATTTAAAATTGCTTTAAAATATGCCTTAAATCTGCATTTAGTCATATCAAGACGAGCTCGACATCTGCTAATTTTTATTTAAAGAAAAACATTTTTATTCATTAGTTTTTAACCAAAGGAGGATAAATGTTCTATTAAATGCCATAAATTTTAGAAACTTTGAAATAAAAATTTAAAAATATGAATTAATTAATGAAATAAAAAAAAGAAACAAATACAAATCAACTTGATAAAAAGAAAGTCTTATTTTGTTTGAAAGTACCAAGTTAAGCAATGAATAAGTTTATGATGCTTATTATTTATACGTACCTCACACCAAATAAGTTTCTTCTTAAACTTAAAGTAATAATAATATATTTTGCACATATGCAAGGTCATCGACCAACGGTCCTTAATGAAATCTTTCCTTACAAAATATCAACAAAACAAAATGAAAACAATAATATCTATAATAATAATATTGTTTCCTTCAATCGGGTAGAATGTGTGCAATTAGCGGAGGAGTTCTTGAGGAGTTGAAGAAGTGAAGATGTTGTTATTCGGCAAGAACAAAGTATAACTATGTAATGGAATTATGAATATTTAAAAACTGTTCTACATTTTAGTCTGTGAAGTACCATTGTCATTTTAGGTTAAGTCACAAAAAAACAAACATAAATAACACAATAACCAGAAACTGTATTTGAATTCTGTAGGCATACGAAGAAAATGAAGTTTTTCACCTAATCCAATAAAAACGTTGCAAGTGAAGACTGCATCTGTTTGCACAATTTAGCTACCAAATCTATTTCGATTAAAATATGAATTCTTAAAAATCATGCAAACAAATTATGTTAATTATATGCCTTGTTTCTTATAAATCAGTTTTAATTAATACGAAAACATCAAGTTGAGCAACGAATAATATAATTGTCTGCTTTCTGAGCATTTGCATAAATGGCCGGTTGCTTTCCTATATCATTAGCGAATTATTGAGTAATTATGTATCAATGCGGTTGTCATTGAACACATCGAGATGCGTTCAACATTAATTTCTCAAGGGGCATTCTGGTGCACGTGTAAGGTCGACTTGTAATTAACATTGAAATCTCCTTGTTTAGGCATAAATTACCAATCAAACTTGTACGAAACCTATGCTTAGTAATGAATTTAGTTTTATTTCCGAATGATTTGATATTCTTCTTTTATTTGCTAACAATAAAACTCCTCAATTTCCATCGCATTGGACATCTTATTAGGAGCCTTGGCGTTTGATTGATACGCAACTTGCTAAAGTCGAACGAGTTGCAATTAATGAAGGTGGTGTGAGCAGGTGTTGACGTTGTTGATAATTGCATTATTTTTATCTCGGAGAAATTTTTAATAATCATCAAATTTTATTATGCAAGCAACCGGAATTTAATTGGAGAATGAAAAAGTGGTTTTTGTACGTTTAATTAACAACAATTATTTATTATATATTTTCTCCTACTACTGATATAGCACTTGAAGTACAATTATCAAACCTTAAAGATTCATCTCTTTTACCCTATCTATTAATAACATTTTACAGATATTTAATATCTCTTTTAGTTTAAACACAATCTTCATTCAATTCAATTCAATTCAAAAGTTTCAATCCCAAAATTGCTCGTCAGAATTTATGAATTACTTTGTATAATTTATTAACTTATTCTAAGTTTATTATCTACATACTAGACTGTTATTATTTAATATAGACATAAAGTTTGTATTTCTATAAATAAATGAAAAAAATATTAGTAATTTACATATCATTTGGTTTATAACAACCAAACTTGCAAATAGTGTTCCTTTTTTATCTACGTATTGTATTCATTTTACACAAATTAAATATCTCTCTTAGTTTTTGCATAATCTTCTATCAAAGTCACTTCCAAAAGTATCTTTACTACAATTCTTTCAGTAGCAACCATATTCCATTATAACATTTGCAGTATTCAATATAAATTATTAAAACATTTATATTATGTTCTTTATATATAATACTATTGAAATTCATTTTGATAATTTATATAATTTTGATTGTTTTTATGTGATATTGTCTTAAAGTTGGTATTTCTATGAAAAACCATTAAAGTAAGAAATTTTTGAAATGAAAAAGAAAAATATTTATAATTTATGTATCACTTGGTATATAATAACCAAACTTGCAAATAGTGTTTCTGTTTTATCTATCTATTGTATTCATTTTACACAAATTAAATATCTCTCTTAGTTTTTGCATAATCTTCTATCAAAGTCACTTCCAAAAGT
>JAODIE010019341.1:86015-102118 GCA_027575565.1 Diploeciton nevermanni
TATAATAACCAAACTTGCAAATAGTGTTTCTGTTTTATCTATCTATTGTATTCATTTTACACAAATTAAATATCTCTATTAGTTTTTTCATAATCTTCTATCAAAGTTTCAGTAGCAACCATATTCCATTATAACATTTGCAGTATTCAATATAAATTATTAAAACATTCAGACTATGTTCTTTGTATATAAATCTATTGAAATTTATTTTGATAATTTATATAATTCTTATTGCCTTTGTGCGATATTGTCTTAAAGTTGAAGTTTCATTGAAAAAGCAATAAAATAAGAAATTATAAAAATGGAATAGAACTTGCAAACTTGCAAATAGTATTTCTCTTTTATCTACCAATCGTATGCATTTCACAGAAATTAAATATCTCGTCAACATTTTACATAATCTTCAATGAGAATCTCTTTTCCTATTCCATCTGAATGAATTCTGAATGAATTTCCATCCAGCAATAGCACCAATTCGCCTTCGACTCGTACAAATCATACATGCAATTACCTATTATCCATTACCGCATTACAAATATCACAGCATTATATAATCATCGTGCCGGTTTACGGGGTCAATCGTACAAACGTACAATCGTCCACCGTGCGCGTGGCGGTGTTGATGGAATCGCAATTTTTATCGCCGCCACCATCGCTCCAGCCAACTCAAGCAACTAATTCTACAAGCAACAAACGCATGTATTAAATTTCAATGTAATACAAATCGGTAAGTAATCCAATCGGTGCGTCGCTCGGTGCAATCGTTGCTGGAATCCGAGAGTCAGAAAGTAGATTAATATGCCTGGCACGTAAATAATTTCACTAATTGTTGAGTAATACCTTTGAGCAATGAGTTTGATCATTGGTGGACAATGAGTTGAATTAATGTCAGTCATGTTGAAATCATTAAGGTGCTTTCAATTTAAAACCTATTTGTCGCACCACAATTAAACAATTAGTTTCACGCCATAACAAATTTGTCTTGATAAATATTTATTAAATTTGAGCCAAATTTTATTCAATATTAATTAAACATTTTTTTAAATGCAATTAATAGATACAAGAAGAATATCTTTAGACAGTTTGATTATTTAATTTCTGTAAAATGTATTTCATAGATAGATGAAACTGAAATAATATTTGCAAATTTGCTTCTTATATACCAAATGATATGTAAATTATTTTCATAGAAATTCCAACTTTAAGTCAATATTACACAAGAACAATACAAATTACATAAGCTAGCAAAATGAATTTCAATAGCTTTATATATAAAAAACATAATTTGAATGTTTTAATAATTTATATTCAATACTGCAAATTTTATGATAAAAATTACTCTTACCGAAAGAATTCTACTGAATATAATAGTTGTGTCACTTTTAGAAGTGACTTTGATAAAAGATTATGTAAAAACTAATGGAGATATTTAATTTGTGTGAAATGTATACTATAGATAGATGGCTTGTTATATCCTGGGTGATACGTAAATTATAAATATTTTTGACTTAATATTATACAAAAATAACCTACAATAAATAACTTTCTTCTTATTTATTGTTCGTAAATTGAAGAGAGAACCTTTTCAGAAAATATCAAACTATTATGTCAACACATTTAAAATTCTAATCAAAAACCTAACCTATTTCTTCACCAAAATTATCAAACCTACAACGATCAATCCAAATGACCAACGTCCGAATCCTATCATCTGCGCACATATCCCGATCATTATTCCTCTCACATGAAGAAAATCTCCACCTCAAGCCAAAGCCACATCAGTTCGACTTAAATCACGCGCAGCTGTTGCCGTCCACATACGAATCACCTCTAATGCAATTAACAATTGACTCTCACTGATGTGACTTGTAGCACGTACACGATTATCTTACTTAAGTCACTTCCTTGCAATACAAATAACATCAATTGTTATCGGAAGTTACGTATATTGGTCGTAAGAAAGAAACAAAATGAATTTTAGATTATTGACTTGGTAGGAAAGTAAATTACGTGCGAGCGGAAATAGTTGCGCAACATGCAAATTGCGATGAATAAAATATCGTGGGATTTAGCTACATTGTTTGTTAGATAAAGTTTAAAACTGTTTTAATGCCTATCTTGGATGTTCCAAGAAGCGTATTCGTATGAAGGAAAATAAACTATAAATCAAATTCATTTCAAAATAAAGACTTGTTTGTTTAGCATTCCAACAAACTAGCGGCTGTCATAACCTAACCGCAATATTTGCAAGGCTTTAGAAAACAATGCGAATTTTCTGCAATAAGAAACAAATGTTTGCAGCGGGTTGCACGGGAGACCTCGACCTGTCTAAGACTGTCTCAATTAAGAGGATTTTGACTATATATAAACTATATATGACTGTTTATCACTGACGGTTTGCGTATGAGTGTGTGTGACTAAGTGAAATTTTGTGACTATTCGTGGGACTGTTTCGTATCTGACTCTTTATTGAAGAAACAGTTTGTGGATCAATTCTAAGAAACAAAATAAGAACGGCATCGTCCAGGCTTTCTAGATTAATTCAAGAACCAAAACTAATGCCTGTGACACCCGCCCCCTCTAGACCAATCGAGGTACCAATGAGATCACAGAATATCTCAAGATATGGTTTTTTTTATATATATTTGCATTTCTGAATCTAATGTATTCAATTACTAACTCACTTTCTGCCTTTAAACTCTAACTTTGTTGTTTTTCAATAATAATCAATATTCTCTCAAAGATTAAAGTATACCTAAGTCATATGATACTTGGTATGGAACAAGTGGTATAATAATAGTAGTTGTTCTTTTACTTAAGTCAAACAACTCAATTTAAAACAAATACTCAACATAACTAATGCATTATTTTGTGTAATTCTCCGAAACATTTAAATTACATTTTCGAATAATGCTGCTGCTGCTAAATTTCTATCTAAAATTAGAAATTAATCAAACAGATCATCTTCTATTATTATATTACAACCAAATTTTCCGGAGTAATTCTTGTCTAACTACACTTTAAACATCTCTTCAACAATCTACACAATCCTGATTCAAGGTCAAAGATAAAAACATGAATCATATGCAAAGCATCTTAAGAGCGACATTTCAGATATTTTCCTAATCTGTGCAATAAAGTGTCTCAAGGTGTTTGAGCCATTGTAAAATGTAAATAAATCTATCCGTCTACCTATCGTCGCCGCCAACTTATTCGATTACGTGTTCGTCTTACTTTCATCTCTATTACTTGTTTTTGCTCTTTGCACGTTTTTCCACTCTTCACTCTTACTTCTTACACTGAGCAAATTATTGTTTATTTACCGAGTAAAATCTACATTGAAGCATGGGCCTCGACAGCGGCATTTCTAGGCGTTTCATAATTGCATACAGAAAGATTTACGAGCCAGATGAATATGAAGGAAATTAAATTTTCAACTCTAAGCGATTTATTTATTGATACCTTAAAGCACTTTTTGATTACTTAATAGACCAGGTATTGTTACAAGATATCTGATAACGCTGCAAAAAATTAATTCACAGCAAGGAATAAAGTGACTTAAGTTATCTGTATAAAAACTGATATTAATTATTAATAATTTATGTGAAAAGCTTTAAACGTTATTGTAAAGTGTATATACTCTGAGGTTTTAAAAATGTGTACTGACATTAATCTATTGGCAACTTAACAAATAAAACTACAGTTGATCATATCTGAAGTTATATTGATTTTCTGCTTTTATTAATCTGTTTTATTCCTTATCTCCATACTCTAATTTAAGCATACATATAATTGCCAAAATTAGTTTACTCAGACATAATTTTTCTATTCGTGCATAGAAGGTAAGTTTTGTTTTGAAAAAGCCGCGTGAACTACAATTTCCAATATCAAAAACAATGCTGTCTTCTTGTGTCGCGAGCGCCACTTCCGGCCACATGCTACAACATTCCCTTCGGCTTGCTTCGGCAGCTAAGGTCAGAAACCCAAACAATGATACCAGCATGAATCGGCCTTGCCCGATTAATTTGTTGTATACCTTATTTTTAAATAAACTACGCCATGATTATTGAAACCCATTTGGATATATGTCTTTCATACTGTAAACTAGTACTGTATTATGATGATGATTTGAAATTCGATTAAGTACTTACTTAAGTCAACGATTACTAATCCCGAAACCTCTCTAAAATCAGTTCACATCAATGCGATCCCAAATGTAACATGTTACAGAGCATACCCATTTATATGCTTCCATACTCAGTGCCCTGTTGGATAATAAACAACATAAAGAGTGGCAAACCCTAATGATCTGAATAAATAAACTAGTCAGTATACACGTAACGCATGTAGTTTTATTATATGTAGTTTATTATTACGCGTCAATGCATTAACATGTTGTTAAATACGACTTAAGTATCGTAATTTAGTTCATATTCTTCTTCAAAGCTAACAGGAGATGGATGTAATGAATTAGGTGGATGCAACAAAAGAATCGGTTGTAATTCATCAGTATTATTGTTGTTGTTTTGGAGATATTACCCAATTTACAATTGAATTGTACTCATCTAAATTTATATATATATATACATTAAGACTATGCCGTCCGGGTGTTTCGTCAACTTTGGTTTGTTTTGCGCCGGCAGCGCTGACTCGGATTAATAGACCTGGCGCCGGGCGTTCTTGATATTATAGCGAAATTATAAATTGTAACGTAAAACTCGTCGCTAGTTCTTATGAGTTCTCAAGCCTATTCCTTTACTTTCATAAATTTTCGTAGAAATACATACGTAAATAAATGCAAAATTTGTTTGTTTTATGTATTACAAATTATTATGTTGTCTATTTCGTCTGCTATAATAAAAGGGCACAAGTACTGGCCCACCGACTGAAAAGGTTGTTGTTGTTGTTGGGACACCTGACTCAACAGTAACCAGTCTCAAACAATACTGAAGTCGAGCACTGAGTGAAACTACCATTTTGCGCGACACCAATGTGGTGTCGCCGGCGATTAGAAAATTTAAGCGCGCGACACCAACGTGGTGTCACTGGCAGTTTGTCATAATTGTTTCGCGCTCCAACATGGAGCGCTCGGCAAACAAAGTATCAAAGAAAGAAAATGTCACTTGAGTCAATTTCAGATTAGGCAATTCAAACTTAATAGTTAAACAAAATAACTTAAACTAATGTAAAGCCTTAATCATCACTTAATAAAAGCAAATTATTTTTGTATACTCTTCTTAAGTCATTTTATGTCAATTACAACTATTTATTGCAAGAGCACATTTCTATCGTTTCTATGTCAATATTTAGTTGTTACCATTGTTACTTAACTATTCTGAGCTTCCATAGAAAAGTGAGAACCACTTTATACTTAAGTCATTCGACACAATAATGTAAATAAATAGAATGAAGATTAATTGTAATATTGCTGACTTAAATCAGTTTATTCTGTTGATAAAACTTCACTATACATTTACTTTTAGTCACTTGGTAAAACGTTGAAGGCATATTGTCTTCTTCGGTATAAAATGTCGATAAAGTTATTGTAAAATTTTATCAACATAATGAATTAATTAATCGATAGTTTCATCAGAAACCTAATAAAACCTAGTATGAAGTACAAAAAGAGAGAGTGAGTTTCTTTGAACATTTACTTTGATACTGAAGAAGGCAACATGTCGAAAACGTTTGATCAAATGACTAAAAATAAGTGTTATAATTAAGTTCCATTAACATAATGATTATTAAACACTTTTAGTTTACTTCATCTCTCCAAGTTTAAATGTTTGCTGAATATTCGAAATTTACTCAGTAAATAAACTAACTTAAGTTGTATTGAATCATTATTGTTTGCCTATTAAGCGACTTAAGTCAAATCAGAAAAACACAGAATTCAATTTTCTCTAATTATTAAGTATATCAACTTTATTAACTACCGCCTGACTTTCTACTGAAAATCTTTCAATTTTTCTTTTTTTTCTGAATCAAGTGACTTAAAATCAGTTGAAACACAGTGCATTAAAAAGAAACAATTGCTAAGAAATTTCAGTCTTAAGTAGTTTCAACTAACTATCTTCCCATTAATCTAGTTTTATATAATATAGATTCAACTGCAATGAAGTAAGTAAATGCTACTATAATCTATTAAATTAATACCTTTCGTTTAAGTTCTATTAACTCAGCACATTTTACGGCTATTTTTGCAGTTGTGGCGTTAAACACATACAGCCTGGCCGATTTATTCGAGCACGCATCAAATTATTCTGATACTTACCCGTGTAGTGCCGGCAAATTGTACCAACTGACTTGAATCGTATATTAGTCCTACTTAATTTACAACTTAGCAACAAGTTGTAAAAAATAAGAAAAATTGACTTGGGACTTTGCTAATTCCTTTTATTTAGAACATAGTCACCTTAATCTTAAAAAAGAAATTAGACATTACAGTAACAATAAATTTATTTAGACAAACTAAGGAAAATTGACTTAATACATTTTTGCTTGATTTATTTCAAATGTATATTCTTCTGTCTTAACAAAATTATAAACAGGAAGCAGGCACTCGCCTTCTAAAAAACTAGTTTAATATCGCGAGTTTAATTCATCGTTATCAATATTTTAAACAATTCTATCTTAAATTTTGTTGACTTAAGTCAATTCGCAACAAACTAAAATATTGCAATATCATCGAGACCAAGTATATTGACTTAAATCACAAAACATGTCTACCATATTTCTATTCCATTACAAGTAAATTGTTGCTAATTACCGTGTTATTAACAGAAAAACATGACTATTAGAAACTAACTTAAGACGTTCCAGACGGGGTGCGTGTTACGCTTACACACAGCTGTGCTCAACGCGCAGAGTGGTATCATATTACTCAAGCTGCGCGCAGTTCGTCGAGTTGCGTAACTACAATTACAACGCTGGGTGGGAGAGAGAGAAATTCCGTTGAGCGGCGCAGACTTCTATGTGTGTCACCCGTGCGGAGCGTATTAAGTCATATTAACATAAAATTTCTTTCTCATTATTAAAAAAATCTCAAATTTGACTGACTTAAGCCGCTACTCCATATCTCCAAATATTCATTTTTTTCTTGCGATATTACCTAAATATTAGAAATTTCTTTAGTTATATTCAAACATTTGTTTGGGTTTTCTTAGAGTATCCTAGCGCACAACTGACTTAAGTCATATCAATGCAAAATTTCTTTGTATTTATTCCATATAACAACCTTATTTTCCACTAACTGGCTTAAGACTTGAAATTTTCTAGTTTCTTTTTGTTTTTCAAGAAATCACTAAGTCACTAAGAAACTGACTTACGTTATGTGTATACAATTTTCTTCCTTCATCTATGTTTCCAAAGTAATATTACTGCCTTACAACTAACTTGAATCACTTCTTGCAATTTTTCTATTTTCAAATACGTCAGTTAAAAGTTGTTAAAAGCAACTTTAACACACCGATGGCACTTGTGGCGCTCTCGGCACTCGCTGGCAAGGTAGTCGAGGTGGGCAAGGTGCAAGCAAGAAAGTGGTAGGATTGTTAACCAGTTCATCGTCGACGCCATCGTCAGCAGCTCAGCTCAGCACCGCTCGGCCGGTCGTATCCGTCGAGGCGAGTCAGTGTCCAGTCGAACGTCGTCACGCTCGGTCAAAAATCCAAGTACGCGTGCGCCACAAAATAATCCAACAAAGTTGAATTTGACTTAAGTCACAATCCATCAAGCAAGTGACTTAAATCACAATCTGACGCCGTCCTATTGACGTTTAGAATTATTTCAAGACTGACTTTTCAAACAAGTCGACCTAAGTCAGTTTGAGTGTTGTTCGAAAAAGCTGTGCTGGTGTCTTCTTCTTGTGCGTGCAACACACCTCCTTGGATTTGGCCGCAGATTCGTGGATTTTCGGCGGAGTAACGAGTTCATCGCGTTCACCGTCGCAACAGGTAAAGAGTGGGTGACTTAAGTCGTGGATGGCACACACATGCATTGACCTCGATGAAGAAGAGCGCGCTTTGTAGGCATACCAGGCGAATAACTCCAATTGACTTAAGTCAGATAATCGAAGCAAAACGAAGAATTTTTACTTGAATTTTTATTCGTATCGAATTCAATCGACCTATTCTGGTTTTATTCAAAGATTTATGTAATTTAGAATATTATTATATCAGTAAATTTCCACGTCTATAAATAAATTTTCTTAATTGGTTACAATCATTTAACATAATAAAAATAACGCATCGATTCAAGTTAAGTCGTTTTGACTTACTTTGTCTTTGACAAGTGATTACGGCGACTACTCTACTGGAAGATGAATGAAACTGGTGAAAGTCTTCCCAGACTTTATTAGAGAATACATCATTTGAGTACTATATTGTGTTGCAATTTATAAATAAGTAGCTATTCTGAAAAGAATTATAAAACGGTGATGAAATTAATGTAATTGATGCAAGAGTGATGCATTTACGTCGATAAATTGAAAACCTTTGGAAATTCTTAAACCAAATTTATTTAGATCATGTTTTCATATATGTTCTATCGAATTAATTTTACTAGAAATTATTCTGTTAATTTGTTAATTTTTTACAAATTTGCCAACTTGATATAGGTAGAAACTGTGAGTTATTTCAATACACCGGAAAATTAGCTATAACTTGTAAAATAGATTTTCTAGAGCATTGATCATTTTATTTTATGGTTATTACTATATTAGAAGTACAATGCAATTTAGATAAAATCATTATTTTTATTAATTTGCCCGCAATTAATGTTCAAATTTAGGAATTAAAACTAGCTTGACATTTATAATCTTGATTTGTTTTATTAAACACTTTTATTTATACAATCAAAAGAAAGCAGTGTTATCAAACCATATAAATCTCATTTACGAATAGTTATTCGCACAAATAAAATTTATAAATTTGAAATACTTACTATAGTTTATTCAGAATTAATTATTAATATTGTTACTATACCATTCACTATCAATGTAACACTTTATAGCTTTTCTACTTATAATTAATAACCAATTATATATAGATCATAGAAAAAAATCGTACATTAATCTTTAACAATTTTTTTATCAATAATTTTTTTATAAATTTACGATATCTTTCTAAATTTCTGTGGAAATAATTCAAGAACACCAAACAATGATATCTAATCAAACCGATTATTGCTTCATATTTTTATTTATATGATCCAAACTATCAAAAATAAATAAACCATATAAATTGCAATATATTCATAAATAGTTTTTCAATCAAACTAAGTACATAAACTGTTAATATTTATTATGCATAGTTTACAATAAATTAGTTGTTTTGTCGATACAAAATTGCTTCTAAATTAGAAACATCCAACAATTCTTAATCCTAAGTTTTGAACAAAGAAATACCAAGAAACAAAAAAATGGCATTATAATCTCAAGGAACTACTTTATCTACTACTTTCTACATAATATAACTATTTCGTATAGTTATATCAGGATTAAATAACAAAACTCCAAAAAACGCGAAATTCGTCATCAAGGTTTTCAAATCATTTACTGCGTAGTGAAAAAATAGAGAAGAAAGTTGTGTGTAGAAGTAATTTTATAAAATTTCAACACTTACAAACCGTACTTATAATACTCAAATCCAGCGCGCCAGTTAAAGCCGAACCAAAATTGCAAAAATCAGCGTTAAAAAAACTATAAAGCTTAAATCATAGCTTAAAATGGCTTAGGTCAATTTAAACAAGAGTTTACTTACTATATTGAAATTAATCTCTTAGTATTACCCATTAAATCAATACTAATTTGTTTTTAAGTATTTAGATTAAGATTTCCTAATATGCCTTAAGTTACTTCTTTAAATCACAAGAGGTGAAACTCACCTTAATGACTTTAAGCACGCGAAAATAAAAGCCGATTATAGTTATTAATTGTTAATCAGCAGAAAATCAATTACTTGACTTAAGTCAAATTTCTGTAATTTGCGGTTGATTTCTCTGCATTGGGATTCCAGCAAGACAATACAGTCTTCAAATAAGTATAGTTATGACTTAAGTCAGAGAAGATGACGCGTTTTGCTTCATCAGTTCATGCAGAACTTCAATCAGGAAGAACTTTCTACTGGCTGCACAGTCTTCCTCTTCGTCTTCGCAACATGACTTAAGTCTCTTGGAAATCTCAACAGCTCCGCAATTTCGCTGAATTTCACATAGGCATTCGCATGACTCGCGCAGATATTTCCAAGCCTATCACAAGTGACTTAAGTCTATTTCCATATATGTATATATTAAATTCGTTGTTGGTTCTTGTTCACTATTCTCTTAGATTGAACAATAAAGAATAGTCTAGTGGGCACAGACATCAATCAGGTTTGTTTTGATTTAAGTCTATTACTTGCTTGTAATTAACCGGTGATTAGAGGTCGTTATGTATGTATGACTAGCATTTGTCTATGATGCCTATAACACATGCGCAGTTGACTCACAGCGGAATGTGCAGAGAATGCGTGCATAATGTGATAAATAGGTGATACTATGAGATCTCCTGGATGTTGATGATATGTAATTAATTAGGAAATATTAATTTAAAATAAGTTTTCTTTTTTTTGCAAAAATTGCAATAAATGACTAAAAATTCGTAGTTTGTTTCTCCGAAGATGTTGATAAACGAGTTTTACTTTGTTGCTATTAATAGCATTGCACCTTAATTCGACGTGGATGACAATTAGGTGTGTGTTAAGTCAAGGATTTGTCATTTATGAAGAGATTAAGTTAAGTTGTTAGTTTAGTTAGATAATTCGGTAATGAGAAGCGATATTGTGATTCTATTGAATTAGTATTAAAGTAGGTTAAATTATTTGTTAAATGATATATTATTGATTTTTTTAACATGGAACAGTAATTAGTTATTAACTAGTAAACTTGAATTTCATTTGGAAATACTGTTATTCTCTTCAGGTAGTGTCTTTATTTAGAAAATAATTAATGATGCATGAACTAATAATGATATTTTAGTTTTGTAAAAGCAAGCTAATACGTTTTTATTTATAGTTGATATGATGAAGAGAACTAAAGTGATATGTTGTTTCGCACACTGGTTACAATCACATGTTTACAGTTTTGACTATATAGCATGTGTTGTTTTAATGTGACAGGCATAAAACTCTTGTTTGCGCACTCGGCGATTCTTTGCTGTTGGAAATAACAGAATAGAGAGTTTGTATTAATTTTTGTATTGATCATGGCGTACAGTGAGTCAACTGTAAGCAAAAAAAAAGTGAAAATGTTCAGGCAGTGAAAGGGATTGTATTGAAAAGAGGTGATGATTGTTTATGCCAATCAATTTTAACAGATGTTTTGGTTATGACACGTGTGTCCGCGAAACTGGTCGTCTAAACTTAAGTGTAATAAAGCCCAATCATCCTAGTGGAAAAGCTCAGGAGAGGCGCGCCATGTTCGTTAAAAGGTTTTGCTCACAGTTTTGCATCAAGAATTCCTAGCACAAGGTCGTACGGTAAACAAGTAGCATTACCTTGAAGTTAAGCGGCGTTTGCGTGAATCAATGAGAAAAAAACGTTCGGAAGTGTGAAAAGAAAATTCATGAAATGAGCCACCCTATTTCTCAGACTTCTTTCTCTTCCCAAAATTGAGGATTTGTGAGGAAATTAAAGAAATACCCACAAGTGCATTTCAGAAATGTTTTAACGAAGAGCGCTAGCACAACAAGTGCATTGTATCAGAGAGGGACTTTTCAATCTCGTGGATTATTTATAAATTTAAAAAGTCACTTTACTTTTTGATCACACCTCGTATAATTTTATCTATAAGTTTGTGTTTGGCAAAAGGCTATAGCATTAAAGAATAATTAGTTATTAACAATTAAAACTAGTTTGAATTCGGAAATATGTCTTGTTTAGTTCTGTCCGTGACTTGGTTTCGAAATTTGATTCTTAGAGATAAACTAAACCAGATATCTAAGTAAATCCCACAAAGAGCATTTATTTGTGTTTTAATACCTCTTTAAAAAATAGTGATAGTAACAATTAGTAGGCAACACAAAAATATATATTAAATTAGGTACTAGTTGGTACTTAAATAATTCTTATCCACTTAACGAATAATTTGTTATAATTTTTCTATTTGCATGTTTTGTTTGCAACTGAAACATACAACAGTAAATTAGTACTAATAAGTCAAGAACTAATTAAAGTATTTTAATTCAATGGACACCAGAAGAAAGTTAAAAAGATTATCTTTCTAGTCTCAATAAAGATTTTTCACTACCCTTTAATATTAAATAATTATGAGAAAAAAAAAGACACAACCAATAACTCCCAATTTCAAGCATTTCATTTATCTGCCACATATCACAATGCGAATTACTCATGGACTTGTCACACATCTCACAACTCCAGCTGAGTTTGGTTAATATAATTGGCTTCATAAATCTAAGCTGCATGCTTAGGCGCCTATAATGTTATCCTCAACAATACCAAGCAAGGCTCATATTAACAAAAACAATTGCATTGACTGCAGGAATTGAGTCACGTTACACCGTTCAATGTCATTCGAATACTTCATGAGCTTGATGAGTAAGTTTTAATGAGTTTTGTGCATTCAATGAATTTGTAACATTCCAATTGAGCCCGGAAAGGTTGCAGAAAATTATACAACGCACTTACAATGCGCATTACATTGCTTATAAACCTTCCAAATTTCCAAAATTGTTTTTTTCTAACAAAGAATGCTGAATTTCTTTTAAGAAGTTACGTTAATGCGTTTTACAATGCAGATTACTTACTGATTTGGTGATAAAAGCTAATTGGCTATTAACAATTAGAAATGGCAGTAACTGTTTAGAAAATAATTATAGATAAACTAATGAAGATGTAGAAAAACGTGGTTAGACAAACAGTGTAATAAACAATTTTATTGCATTTCATTTATAGCAGTAACAATAAATGTCTCAATTTGAAGAGGGAATATAATTCAGTTCTTATTTTATAAGGATAACTTCTAACCTAAGAATGATAATTAAAAATACTAAGTTACTTATAATAACGTGCATTGAATTGCTTTAAAAAATTACTTACCTATTAACGATTAAAAATGAATTCAATTTTAAAGCACTTTTTTGAGTTCACACAGAGATATTGTCAATAAAATATTTAATCATGGATGAACTTGACTTTAATGAAATTACTAAATCAATCGCAACATGACTGACAATATCGTCAATTATTTTAATGACATTGCATGCATAAAAATTCAATCGACTTGAGTCAAAGATGTCTATTTGTCTATTATTATTATTATGTTAGTGATTTAAGGTTATTTTATGTCATTTTTAGTTTTGCTGAGTTTTTCTCCCGACACTCTGTTTATGAGAAATATTTATGTAAATTAGGTGAATGAATGGATAAAAGCAGTAAATCAGTCATGCGTACAATGAAATGAGTTAAATTGCTGTGGCAACAACAACAGAATGCATAAACAATGCGCATGAAATGTTTGCAAAATGCGCGTGGTTCTAATCGAGATTAGTAAACAATAAATTATCAACGCGATTGATATTTGCAAGTAATTGGCAATAGTTGTTGTAGTTGTTATTAGGCATGTTATTATTGCTTGGGTTTAAAAGTGTTGCTCTTTGTTTCACCTTTGCACATTTTAGTTTTGGTCAGATATGTCGTAAAGCAACAAAGATAAATTAATTTGACCTTATGCTTTCAATAGAGAAATAAATTATCTATTAATAGATATATGACATGTGGTTAATGTGTTTATGTAGAATTTTTTATTAATTTTTGAACATGCCTATAGTTTGTTGAACTTGTGAATTAGCAACAGTTTAGTTTTTCAACAATAAGTCATGGAATAAAAGTGATAATTAAAATTTGTGAAAACATTTCAAAGGAGAGATAAATTATCTATTATTTGATGTACAAGTTGTTGTTGTGTTATAAATCTGATATTTGTTATTAATTTTACAAGTAATGCACTAATTTATGTTGGATTGGTGTACTTGTGAATTGACAACTGCTTAGTTTTTTATCCATATGTTATAGAATAAAAAAGATAAATCAAATTAGTAAAGACATTACAAAATAAGGATAAATTATCTATTAATTGATATATGACATGTGGTTAATGTGTTTATGTAGAATTTTTTATTAATTTTTGAACATGCCTATAGTTTGTTGAACTTGTGAATTAGCAACAGTTTAGTTTTTCAACAATAAGTCATAGAATAAAGGTGATAATTAAAATTTGTGAAAACATTTTAGAGGAAAGATAAATTATCTATTATTTGATGCATAATTTGTTGTTGTGCTATAAATAGGATATTTATTATTAATTTTAAAAGTAATGCACTAATTTATGTTGGATTGGTGTACTTGTGCATTGACAACTGTTTAGTTTTTTATCCATAAGTCTTAGAATAAAAAAGATAAGTGCAATTAGTGAAGACAATTCAAAAGAGAGATAAATTATTGATAATTTTTTATAGTATTTGTAGTTAACAAGTTTATGGGGCTTAAGTTATTAATTTTTAAAATAATGCATTGATTACAATTGGATTGGATCCATAAGTCATAAAATAAATAACACATATTAATTTTGGGGTAGATTATTAAAAATGATAATTTATGTATAAAATGGTAATTTGCTCGTCTTTATATCTTAAATGTATTAATAATTATAAATTTTTGATAATCATATTCGCTTCACATTTTATCTTGAAAAATTTATTATGTTTTTGCTCATGAATTATTTATTAAAAATAAACTTCTAATAAATATTTAATTTTTTTTAAAATCACGAAGAAAGGTAATTAAATTATCTATCAAATGATTTATTACTTATTTTTGTAACTACATGCATTATGTTGTTATTAATTTTTAAAAACTACTTCAGTATAGTCGCTCGCATTATTTTTCAATGATTTCATCAAGGAATCATTTATTTTAACAACAAATAATAGAAATATATACATGTTGTCAACTACTATAAATACTCAGATAAATTTCCTACAAATTGTCAGAAACAATAATTTGTTTACATTTATTCTACTCACTCATTTATCAATGTAAAATAAACAATTCTCAAACTTCATTAACCTGTTCCTTCGATTACCTAAATTAACAACTACTATGAGTTGTTTAGACTATTTTCTGTACATGTTTACTTCTCCCGAGTGATGGGACTTGCTTAAAACATAAACAAGTAAAAATCGTCATCCTGGCAAAAGAAAACAAATAAATCAACGCCATCGTTTTTGGAAACAATGAAAACGTGCTGCGATTCACCAATAACTTTAAACAATTGAGTGCCACCTGTAAATTATTCACTCGTCTCACTTCTGCAGACCGGTGTGTGTCATTGTTCTTCGTATTCATCGCTTTCAATTCTTGGGATTGCTTGGCTTTGATGAATCAGCAGTTGGGAATTGGTTACGCAAATATTTAATTATCATTTATGGATGAGTCATTGTGCAGTATGTGATAAAGTATCATTTTGTTTTCAGATTAAATTTTCATGGGACATCGGTGAACTTATTGTTGACAAATTTTCTTCGTCTCCACAGCCCCTCAAGGCCAACAACAATGAAGGGCAAAGAAAAGTTGTGGTCAAAGCTTTCCAGCAGTTTTCTACGCAGATGGTGTAAGTACAAACTAATTCCTTACGAATATAATAATATAATTACTAGGAAATACAGATTTGGGAATAGAAATGATACAAAAATGTTTTCAAACTGGTCTAATATTATTTCAGTTTTGACCAGGTTACTCTACAATTAATAGAGATAATTGGATTTTGTAAAATCACGAAGAAGGGGAATAAAAATATCTATAATTTAATGTACTACTTGATATCATCGCTATATTTTTGAATGGGTTAATAATTTTTAGAAATTGGTATTTGGAAATTTATTAGCTGAGGAGTTACTATTTATTTACTTGACAACTAATTAAGATGTATTAACTTTAATAGACATTTTAAAAAGTCAGTTAAATTCTCTACATATTGCATGGAATTTATGGAATTTATTGATTTACTATAAGTTGGCTTTTATTTAGTAGCAAGATAAAATTTATTTTGAA